>JADRCD010222743.1:0-52617 GCA_019843815.1 Montemys delectorum
TAAAATAACTGAGTAGACTGTTACCAATTATATTTATTTTCCATTTTTCACTTGAATTTCAAGTAAAAATTAAGTCACAGCAATCTCAGGGGTTTGAGAAATACGGAAATTTAATCAGTTCCCTTTCAGGTGTTGTAGGCAGGTTTACCGTGAGGAAGGCAGTGTTGATACAGGGAGAGTGAGAAATACATCCTTAGATAAGGTAGCTCCTGAGAAAAGCATTTTCCTTTATTGACTTTCTCATTTACAACAATTGTCTGCTGGGAGGCACAACACTGTTAGCTGCCTTCACTTTCAAAACAGCTAAGCTGCTTCTCAACTATGAACCTGAGACAGTGGTTAGAGTCAATTATTGGACTCTCTATACATACTAACCATAAGAACTGTACCTTTGAAAAAGTTTAAAAGTTAAGTATATTTAATGATGCCTAGCATATTTTATTGGCTGTGTTTAACAAAAGGCGCTATGCCGCAGTTGTTTTTGACAAGCATGAAAACATCACAGCGTGAGACTGCAAAAGGAATTATGGAGAGAAATTACAAGTGATCCATCTCTCAATGAATTATCCACCTCAATAGCCCGCAGAACTCAGCTACCAATTAACACCTACTTTATTACATGTTGGGATGTACTTAATAACTTTCATGTGTTTATGCACTATTACCTTGACTGATGCCTCTTGTACAATTAGGCATAATTGGCATATCAATATGCAAAAGTTAAAAGGATTAACCCTCTTAAAACTAATGAGCATTTCTGTATCCAGCTGCTAAATGAGACAAAATTAGCATTTTTCACTTTTGGGCAGGATTTTATCATGCAGTTTCTCATTGTTGGTATTACCTTGTTACATAACTTTAGTTTGGGGGCTTGTATGCTGGACTGCTAGAGAATAGGAGTTCTCCAAAGTTAAATTAGCTAGAATTATCCCAGCTTTTGTTTCCGCATTCTTAGTCTGAGCAATATGGATTCCTCGATAAGGAACAAAAATAAAAGTTACTTCTGGTTATGTGTACTCGGTGCATAATTATATAAAAGGGGGTATTTTGGTGAGGATATGTCATTTCACGGAGAAAGCTTGGCTCAGAGACTCTGTATTGAAAGCTTGCCATGGCACTAATTTTCTTTCTGTCTCAGTTCTTTTCATCTTTTTTTCCATGCACAATTTTCTGACTAGATACTGACAGAATGTAAAGTATTTTGGCATATTTATTCAAACAAGCCCGTGAAAGTTATCTGCGTAGCTTTTCAGAAGTCGGGTGACAGTGTGAGGTCAAGGGGGAGAGTTTGCATTTAGAAGTGGGCTGGGATGGACCCTAAAAATGTGTACACACGTTTACACAAATAGTTTGTTATAACAGAAACACATACATGGAATCTCCATGAAATAAACCGTAGGGACTTGGAGGCTACACATAATGCTATGTATTGTGTCCTGTTTAATAAAATGTCTTGTTTGTAATATCTGTTTACCAGAGAGTCTCATTTTAAACTTCTGGACTAATTAATAACATAATCTGTCTGGTACAGTGATTTAATTATTTTTTAATATTTTAGGGTACAATGTTTTTTAATTCATAATTGAATTAGTAGAATTACAGTATTTTTATACGACTGTGTATTTAAAGTATATTTTATATCATTGGTAAGTCTTTTAAGATTCTAAAAATTAAATGTATCCTAAAATGCTAATGTAGTTCTTCAACTCCATGTAATACAAACACAGGTGAGTTTGGTTGTGAGTTTAGGAATTTTGATGACTTAAATGTTTCAGAGAGACATTTTAGTTACACATGGATCCCACCTGTCATTAGAATGATATTAGTGTGTTGTTCTCTTTAAACATCAAATAATCCTTTTCAAATTTTCAAGAGGCTGATTTGATATTTAGAGAATGTTTGAGAGGTAGGACTATTAGGTGCCAAAGGATACAGTTTGCAAGACATTTGCCTCTACATAAAAGAAATCTAGAGAACTCCATTTGAATGGGAAGTAAGCTCCCTGGTCTCTGCAGTGATCTGTTTTCTCATTCTGAGATGAACAGGAAGTCTCTTGAAAGAAGGGCAGCTTCTTTTCCAGAACGCATACTATCTAGAAAATCAGGCAGCAAGGGCAAAAAGTGATGCAAATGAAGTTGCCTGTCTAAGGGCGGAAGGGCAGTGTGCAATCCAGCAAATAGCTCAAAGTACTCGATGTCTGCTTATTGTAGGGATGCTCCAGTCTACCAGACAGACAGTTTAAAATAGATATTAATGAACAGTTTAAACAGCCCAAATCAGGAAGCTGCAAACACAGAATCTGCAGGCTGGAGCTATTTCAGCATTTAATGCTGGTGTCTTGAGCAGCTACAAGCATGAATATTCACCATTTCCGTCCTGCAAACCCACAGAAGGGCATTACTACATTCATGACCATCATGAACAGAGAAATATCTTTTCAGTGATGTTTAGATGAGGATTTAGGTCGAGCCATCCCTAAGTGTTAGCATACAAGAATCCTCTTTCCACAGTTAACAAATTGTTCCCATCCCCCCTCCCCCATTTCAACGTATTATCAGGAAAAAAGAGGAAACAATTTTCTTTTGTTTCTTACTTCTGTCATTATAGGATGCTTGCCAAAGTTGTGGCTAGCCAAAAAGGCAGACATAAAAATCACTACTAAAAATATAAGCCTTCTGTTTAGCAGACTTTTTGAGAAATATTATGAGATTGTAGGACATGTCCATATTTACTTCAAATCAAGCTTATAGTCAGGTTTGAGCCTTTGTTTGGATAAATTGTCCTGAAGTGGATCCTGATATTTAATTAAAATGACACTAAATCACATTGAATTGATAAGACTTGGCATCTCAAACAAAGGTAATTGCCCGTATTGGTTTTGTGCAAAAATAGAGCCTGCTTGGAAAATGTGCAGGCAACACAGACTGTCAACTCCATTTATAGATCAATATGTGAAAACCATTGATCAGGCAGGCATGTGTAACAGTAACACTTTGCATTTATTTGTTGTTTTTATACCACATTAAGGCTTACAGGATTATAGACTTCCTAAATATTTTGACTTCCTCATAAATATATGATCTGTTGCATGTTAATTAAATGAGAGTCTGCAGCCATTTCTAAAATTGTTTTTAGTTTGATGCTTTCCTTTTATTGCCGTGGATCGTATGATCTGAAAATGGATTAGTTTCCTTTTGCATAAAGATTATTAGAGCCTATTTTAATGTGTCCTATTTAATGTAAGATGCAACTGCCGTTTGCTTTGAAAAACATAGAGACAATTATTTTCTCTTAGTAAATGGCTGATCTGTTTTTATTAGCTGGGCATTCTCAGTTCACAGAGTAGAGTTATTTCCTGACATATTCTGCACACCCTGAAGATAACAGGTCTTCTTGATTCCCCTGATAGAATTTGTTTCCTTTCTTTTCTTTCTATCTAACTCTGTAACACAGGCATCTGATCGAACATTATGTAGAAAACAAACTGATCATTTCAATTAAAATTTAAACACACACACAAATGCAATTTGAATTCTGCTTTTCTGATTTGAGAACAAGCCTTATGAACTGTTCAGTGCTGCATTTTGCAGTTGAATCTTTCTTATCTCATCAGTGAAAGGACAGTGTCTTGTTCGTAATCTTTATTGGACTATTGTAGATGACATTTGTAAGCCATTTTGGTTTATAAGGAAAAGCTGGAGGACAGTGGAGTGAGACTCTCCGCAGATCCAAAGCTCTGATACGACAACACAATAATGTGTCTTCCACTGCAATTTTCTTTGCTGCTGAGAGGTCAATTCTGTTGAAGAATCCTTTTGTACTGTCTATAAACATTAGCATCGCTGGCTTCCAAGACAGTATTCAGCTTTGTGTACAATATTAAAATCCTACAAGAAGTAACATTTCAGACACACCGAGTTAAAAGAAAATAAAACAGGAACAATAAACAGGAACTCCCAGGTTACCTAAGGTAGCCGATCTCCAGCTGTTTGCAGTCACACTGTGGAGCCAATGAAAAAGTTTGTTAGTTAGAATTTCTACTTTTTTACAATATGCCTCAGAGAAGATTCAAATCCCACTAGAGATCTGAGTCTTTGCCTGTGCCACCCTGTACCATTTCGTGCTGGGAAATCTTTTAACTCTATTTACCAAGTACAAATTGGGGTTCCCAAAAGGTGGGGGAAGTTTATGGTGAAATTAAAGAGCCCATACTTCAAAGAATGAGCCAGGGCTCTGGGGTTCACACATGTGGCAAGCACCGTTTTCCTTTTAACTTGAGCAGAGAGCTAAATTTGTTTATAATCTCCTACTGATTGAACATGGTGCAGAATGTACATGAGATACATTTTTTTAAAAGTTAGTCCTCTGATTACTAATTTGAATCCAAAACCCTAACCTTGTTAGCATCTGGACTTATTTCCATAATAACAACCCCTTCAGAACCTACAAAGTAATGAATAATTGACAACAAATGAAATGTTTTGATAGTTGTCGGCACAAAGCATGTTTAATGTTTTGTGTTGCTTCCTAGCTAATTATGTAGATGACACATTTGTCAGACCTTGACTGCCATTAGAAACGTGTTTCCAGAGGGGAGAAAAACAGGCTATTCATAGAGTAATTAACTAGAATGCTCAATGACCTGTGAGAGATTCAAATCGCTGCCAGTTCAGACATTGTTTTGTTACAGAGCAGAGGGGTAATTAAAATTCCAAATTACAGTCCTATGATGGAGCATTTGTTTGTTGACAGTATACTCTTAGTCTAGTTTGTTAATTCTTTTTTAAATTGCTTCTAATCCATTTTATAGCTTTAGTAGTTCCGTCTTTGAATTTACTGACAACTAATATTATGGTAAATTGTACTTCAATGGAGGACTGCCTGCTTCAGTTTCTTGGGAGCACAAGGTGGGTGGGATAGAGAAGCTCCCTCCTGAAACTGACATTCAAGGTGCTGTCAGCGGTCGGAATGCCACCAGTGTGAGACATCTTGTTCAACACCTCACCCTTGATTCTGTGTTAGGAGCAATATCCCAGTTTAAAGCAAAATACAGAGATAAGAAGGAAAACTGCAACGAACACTTAAAAATGCTGGGAGACGCCAGTCCCGGACAAGAAATGATAGATGAGGCTTCAAGTACCCAGAAGGAGGAGGGAGTAGGTAACCCTGTGGAGGGCTTGGGAAGTGATGCTGAGACAAGTGCAGGGTTAATTTCACAGGATACAGCAGTGCACAGGGATGCTCAGCCCCATCACTCAGTGTGGCAGTTATTGCAGCAATACTTTCATCCCAGGTCATGAACAAACCTGGGATAACAGGTGTCACTCATGTGGCTTTCTGAGGAAGCATTAGAAAGGTTTACAAATCTAGAGGGCTAAACTAGCCTAGAAAGATTCGACTCCAGCACAACATTTATTTAGGTTGCTGAAAGTGAGAATATAGTTTTATTAAAAAGATCTGACAGAAGTCACACGGTGTTTGATGCAGGCGAGCTGACAGAGGCAGACAGTGAGCGCTGATTATCCCCAAGTCACTGTCAGCTAGGATTGATTTTCACTTTCTCCATTTATGTAACGGTTCCTGTAATACAGCTGACCCCGAATCACGTTACCTTGTCATTTCTCTGCACGGATCAAGAAGAGATGAGCTGAAAATAGCTAGACACCGACCTTGAACTTGCCAGAAAAGTGAGAAGTGACAGTGGGCTTTTCTGTAGTTCATCCGGGAGGAGGAAGGCACACTGTTCTCTGCCGAGTTCACCGCAGCAGCACAAGGGGGCAGAGCAGTACTGGAGATCACAGGTAAAAGCAGTAGCTCCGCGAAGAGGAGACAGATCTGTGGGAGAGCAGAGGTCTGATTTTTACATCTTAGTGAGACATAAAGGAGAATTACTGATGAATCAAAATCTCAGGTCCCATGATGTTCATAGTCAGTAATCTAAAATTGTACATTCTAATTAAAAGAGGTTACCTCATATTCTGAGTGCCAGCACCTGTGCTTTTCCACTCGGTTATCTGCAGGGTCTCGTCTTTTATTTATATAGTACTCTACCCTCAAAACAACCCCGAGTCCAGTCAGGATTGGCAAGAGAGTTTTATGACAAGCTCCAAAGGTAACTTGCAATTTTTAGATAGGTGAAATATGAGGGAAAGAATGGGTTTTGCCAAGGAACTCAAGTTTGTCTGTGTGTCTTTTCCAATTTAATGTTTGCCACAGTTTCAAAAAAACCATCTTTTAATAGACCATGATTATAGGCAAGGTTAACTTAAAACAAGGAGAAGGCGTAGTGAAGAGTCCTTTAGTTACTGAAACTGACCCATCGTTGGTTCATAGGTTATGCTCATACAGTTTGCCATGTTAGGCAGAGAGCCGAGAGATCAGCAAAGAGTAACTCAATTGACCCCCAGGAAACGGATGCAGTGCTACAATACCATCTTTGCATGTATAATAATGGCTTATAGACATTTCTCCAAATCTATGTAATTGCTAGATCTTTTCTTACATGTAATAGATTCTGCATGTCTGCATATAGGCTGACAGCTTATGTGAATGAATACAGAGTTCTATATCTGCATATATATACATACACACACACATGCACACACACACACATAAAGAAACAGCACAAAAGTAAGCATATATATCTGTATAATATATACTAATTTGTGTATTTCTGGAAAATAATTATTCACATATGATTACAGGCAGAAAAACCAATCTTTTGTAGGGTCAGCCCAGCATGTACTGCTAATGTTGTTCTAAAATAAGAGGAATTCTAATTTTTATGGGTACAATAAATTGAGGATCATTCTGTCACCAAAAATGAATCCAAAAATATTTTCAGTATATGAGTCATCACAGAAAATTTTAATATGTAGATATTGCCCTCTGGTATACGAAAAATATCAGTGCCCTGACTTGCCCTGTGTGGGGAACCGAGCATGTCAAGGGGCATTGGAAGGCTTACAGCTCTGAAGTGTGTGTCTAATGCTGATGTCTTTCAAAGAAGTCTTGAAGAACTGTCTGAGAGTCTCACAGACTTTGCTTTCCTGTTCCTGCTCTGAGGGAGTGGAGTGAGCACATAGACCTCCAGGTGCCCTCTCCTGGCCGTAGTAAATCCATCCCTAAATGGTTGATTAGCCTCTGCGTCTAAGGTCACCAATGATATAAAGCTGTTGATGGCTAAAATAATTCCCCCGAGTTTGGTTTGGATTTTACTTTTTTTTTTTTTTCTATTCCGTCTTTTCAGTTTGCAAGGCTTTTAATAAGGGACTTCACTCCCTGATGTGTTCAGATTCAGTTTATTGTTGCCATCTGTTTAATTATCCTCTCAGGTTTGTGTTGGGAAGCATGAAAGTATTTTCTCCAGCCTTTGAATCCCTATGTTCCTAAAGAGATGTGGGTAAAGTATGTGTCAGTTTTCAAAGAGCATATTAAAAACTGATAAGCAGAACCATCTCCAGCAGCAACACGGAAGGCCAAGGCATTATTTTGTACATTAATGCTTGTTGCAACTAATTAGCAAATGTACAGCCTTGTGGCTCTGTGGCAGACGTGACGCTGTCTCAGTTACATGCAGTCTCCTATGGTGCTTCTTCCAGGTGACGGGTTTTTGTGGATCCTGTTTACTTCCAGTGTTCTGACAGGAAGTTTATCAGGAGAAGCAATGGGGATTTGGGTTGGAACCACACATGTGTTTGTCATATGTCAAGCAGGTTTACTGGTGTGCTAATGTTCAAAAGAAGCAAGCCCCTGAAAACAAGGACAGGCTCTTTGGGAAAAGAGGAAAACTGGGAGGGAACTCAGAATCTCATTATCCTCTCCTGTCCCCACTCTCCCAGTAACTCCTTGTCTTCCTTCTTTCTCGTTATGAATACTGCCTAGCAGCATTGAGTCCTTTTCTAGTTTTCAGAGACTCAGCACCATGACTTTTCTCTGGTGGTCAACATGCTCACATTCAATCTGATGTATTTTTCATTCTATGCAAAAGACATGAGAAACAAGGTAGTGGCTGACATGGACTGCTTATCAATAAAGTTGTATCAAAATTAACATGTGAACTAGCACTCATGTGAAATAACACACACTGACACAAATCAGTGTTTCAATATCCAGAGATCACCCAGAAACTCCAACAAGAATTAAGTTCCAGTGTGTCTGCACCCCAAACCAAAGAAGTCAAATCGCTGTGAATTAGAAGATACTTCCCTAAGCAGCCTGCTCTTTCCTGAGATTCCAAGACACTCTTCTTAGACTGTTTGGTGGTGTCCAGAAACAGCAGGTTTGTTTTTATACCCTGGCTTCCCAGAGCATCAAATCCAGGGGTAGTTAGCATGTTTTTCTATGATGCAGTGCTGGTAACCACACTGTGTCTTAGCCTTATGCTTCTACAGGATCTCTGGTGGAAGGAGTGATAGTTGCACTTCCTTCTGTCACCTTTGGTCACCTGACCTGCTTTCTTTCCCACAGGGTGAAAGAAACCTACCATCTCATATATGCAATGAGAAGGGACATGTGTCTCCTTGCATCGAATAGTCCTGGATCATATCATGTAGCACCAAGTGACCCAATATAGGAAGACAGGAAAACAAAGTGACAGTTTTGTTTAATATAAACTAACATCAAAACAGGAGGCCAAAACCTCCAGGCCCACTGCCAGATCACACAGATTAGATGGCCAGAGTTGGTGCTTTCTTCTTAAAATCTGTTGAAGGCACATTCTTTAATCAGCAGTACAAGGTTAATGAAGAAATAAGACCAGCTTGGATCAGACAAACTGAGTGTAAGTACCACAATTCTGTGAATCCACAGGAAAGCAAAACTGGCTGATACTTGACAATACATCACAGGCTGTGGTCTCACCCATCGATCATTGCCCAACAATGGGCAACCTTTCACAGCAGTTTCCTCTTTTACCATGAATTATTGACAGTGTTAATGTCAATAGCACATGACCAAATAGACAGGAAAAAAATTTAAATTCCTGGTGTACTATCCTTAACTTCTGTGCTACTAAGAGAGATAGAGACACACACAGAGAAGAGGGACCGAGAGAGACAGAGAAAAACCTCTTAGAACTCCTTCTATACAGAGTAATAAATAACATGACATTCTTAAAATTCTCATCTATAACTAAAACTCACCATCTCTACATGAATAATTTCCTTTTCACTGAGTGATCACCTGTCAACTTAGCTTGTGTATCCTTTGAGTGGCCCCCAAATAAAAAACAGAACAGGCCAACTGCTTCCACTTACACATTAAGTTTCTATTTACTCAACCCATAGACATAGCTTAGCACTTACTGCTGTTACAAACTGCTTTGGAAGCAGGGGTAGAAAACAAAAAGTGTTTTTGTCTCCTTGCAGGTTACTTACTATTAGAGTGAGTGAGCCCCCTAATCCTGGAGTACTAGGGCTCAACCTATGCATTCATGCTGACCCTAACACCAGCACCCCCTCAAACCTTTGTGCTGTTGTTGGGGTCACATATGCACAATGATTGTAAATGGCCAGAGAACTGGGAAATAGCCTTTATTTTAACTTCTAGAAGGTCTTTTTGTGATTGTAAATATCAAATAAAAATCTTTTTTCTTTTTAAAATATATTTATAATTGTAGGATCCTGCCTGAATTTAAGCTCTCTCTGCATAGTTTGACACCTCCTCTGTGTGCCCCTTGCTGGACATATACAAATTAATGGAAGACAATTTTGACAACGGATGAAACTGCTATCGTTCTTATCTGGTTAAGTGCGTGGGTCTTTTTCTATTCACTGCTGATCTCAACCCTTCCTTTGTGTATTAAGTTAACTATAAGCTTAATTGATGTTAAAATAATAATTTATGACTAAAATAATATATTAATACATTTGTTTATCTGACCTTTGTCCTTAATTTCAGTAAACTGAATGCAGACCTAATTTAGGCATTTAAAGAGGAATCCGAGCTGTCACGTTCTTGTCTTTTATTTTTACTTTGCTCTTGGCTTTGAGATTTGGTTCAGCATTATCCTTCTGATCCTCATGATTTATGGAACTGTGTAGGATTGATTGCAGTTTGTACTCAATCTAATTTATAAGCCTAACAAAGCGACCCCTACCATTAGGGTTTTTTTTTTTGTTTTTTGTTTTTTTTTTGTCTATATAAAATGAACAAACCATCCTGGCCCATACAATGTGCCACCAATCTTGTGCTTACACTAGATCCAAAGTGACATCAGCCATGAAGGAAAGCCCAGACCACGGGGTGAGGGACTGAGGGACTGTCTTGAGGCACATTCCAACCATCAGGAAGGGAGAAAATAGAACATTTAGATGAGCAATTTATTTAAACTGCTTAGACATGCTAGAGCCAAGATACAGTGTCACTGGGGTATTAAAATTATCTAGTCACTTAACCCTACTGCCTGAGGAGGGGTGTTTTTTGTATCCTTTTGACCACCTGACCATATACAAAATGGCATTATTGAGGCCTTATAAGTTTTTGTTTCTACCATATGGTCTAAGTGAAAAGCTGACTAGCTATGAAAATTGATGAAAAACATTCTAGGTTGTGTGGAGTTCTTTGTCTAACTCCAAGTCCCCGATCTGTTTACTGAGGGGTAGCCTTGGATGACCCACAATTCCCAAATATCACCATCCTATACCTGTAAGTCTGAAAACTACTTTCTTGGAACATGTACAGATTTGCTTAGGGTTGTTCTCGCCACAACCCTACTTGACTTTCTGTCTACCATGTTCCTTTCTTTTTGTGAAGCTGATAGATTACAAGCAAGTGATGGAAGTAGAGGGAGGGGGGATAGGATGAGGGTTTGCTGAGGGGAAACCAGGAAAGGGGATAAATTTGAACTGTAAATAAATAAAATATCCAATAAAAATTTTAAAATACAACAACAACAACAAAACCAAGCAAGTGATCACACTACTGACCCAATGAGTCCCAACGTGTTTATCTTCAGCTGAAGTGAGTTTGGCTGTTGTTGTTGTTCCTTTGTTTGTTTGTTTTTCAGGCATATTTGAATGTGAAATTATTAACTGGAAGTGTAACACTTTCTTGATGGCTGTGTGACCTACTCAGCCCTGGTCACTGCCTTGAGTACCTTCAGCCATTCCATTGCTTGCTTTCCCTCAAGTGAGGACAACATGCAGAACTTCAGGGCATGCCAATTGTCTTTCCACATGGGAACTCAGACGCTGACAGTTGCTACTCATAAATTTGGAAATGTAGTCTCTATCACATTTCAGTGACAGTATAAAAACAGTCTTTCTTTATAGCTAAAGATGAATTTTCTTACTCAGATTTTCCCCTTTGGGTTTAATTTCAATTTTAGACTCTTACATTACTGTAAATTAACAAACATCTTGCTGCCTTTTAGACAACACTAAAAAAGTAACTGTGTTGTCTAAGGAGAGGGTGTTGTCTTGTCACCAAGCTATAAATACTCTGTTTACTCTAGGTTATCTATGGCTTAAATTTCACTTTTTTTGTAAAAAATTATTCTGAAAACCTCTTAAGAAGCTGCTTTAGATGCCAGACAACATGTGGTGACTTAGAACTCTTATCAGAATGAGCACACCAGGCCTTCAGAAGCCAGCAATGAAACACTATGCATAGTATTTTATACAAAATTAAGCCAGCTTAAGTTTTGAGTAGGTATCTAATCCCTTACCATTTATCATACATCTTGACTAATTAATCTTAACTTGAAGTTTTCCAAACTTTTCCTGAATTTTTATCTTCCTTTCAAGAGCTCGTGACAGCCCACGAGAAATGGAAACACACAGGAACATGAACTCTACAAATATGGTCTCAACTTAGCTCCTCAGAACTAAAACTTCTTTTCCAGCAGCCTGTGTTTTATCCAATGGAAGCCTGTATGGGAACGGAACAGTAGTGTCTCAGGAGGAAAGAGGAAAAAAAATAAAACCCTGTTCGGTAGCACAGATCGGAGGCCTCGAAGGACATCTGGGCTTGCAGTTGGGATTCTGCTCAGTAGCTTCATTTCAGTCTTTTTCCTTCTGTCTTTTTATCTACACTGACATTTTAACATTGGGACTGCCCTATGAAAACCTGTATAAGCATTTATATTTCTTCTGTCATGAGCTGACTCCCCAAAGAACAGTCAAGAATCAACTGAAGCTAAGTAGCTGTTGTCCCATCAAATTAGCCAGTGCCCCTCAAACTCCCATAGGACCCCCAGTGATGATGCTTCCTAGTGGACATTTGAGCCAGCAATTCTTATTTTCATATCTCCAGTTCAGCTTTGACTTGTTCACTGAGGGCATCTGAGACTGTACCATTAGTCAAATCAAGATGCATAGAGCCCTTGAATAGCAGACTTCCAAGTCCCTCCTTCTATATAGGAATGAGCCTTTGAAAGAGGAAGGCCAGTCTTGATTTTCTCAGAGTTGTCAGTGGCCAGCATCCCTTTCAGTAGTGTGCAAAGTACATGTTCAAAGTTTTGATCAGTCACATTTCAGTTGGTAAGGAGTAAGATATTCTAGGGATTGTAAGGGTGGATGTGATTCATGCCTTTACAATTTTGCTTTTCCACTCCAACAGTAAATATGATTTATCCTGTGATTAGGAATCTAGGGTAGTGCTGGGCAGACTTGGAGACAACTCCTGGCGTTGTTTCTTACTGATCATGTGAGTTTGTACTCATGACAGAGTCTTCTAAGTCTCTCAGTAAGAAAAATGTAAAAATATCTATCCTCTATAGAGGAGTTAAGATGAAATAACATGATGTGTGTATAAAAAGCCTGATATGGGTACATGCATAGTATCTTAAAATTTTATTAAATTACCATTATGACTAAGCTGTCCTTCTGCAGTGTCTTTTAAAAGTGCTTCATGAGCAACCCTGCCATTTTATCATGATCTTTAGGAATGAGCCTGGTTTGTCTTTTCTATAAGATGGCTTACCTTTCAATTTTTAAATTGAAACTGGATTCTTCTTTCTCATATAGTACATTCTGACCACAGTTTCCTGTCCCTCCACTCCTCCCAGTTTTCCCCCCAACTCCCCTCTCTTCCAGATCCAACCCCTCCTTCATTTCCTTCAAAAAGAACAGGTCTCTAAGTTACCACAACCAAACAAGACAAAACCAGCAAATAGGTTGAGAATGTCTGTTTATGCTCTGATCTATCCTGACTCAGACCACCTTCAGTGTTTATTCAGCTCCTTCTTGACTTTACTTGATGCTTACTCAGGACTGAAATATGTGGTTATTTCAATGATGCCTGTTGATTTCTTTCTTTTGCTATGGCTCATGGTTAGCTTTTGCATTACACTAATATAAATTTGTTACTATTAAAAGTGTCCATTATGTGGTTGGGACTGGGCTGTTATAACAAAAGAGGTCCTTAACCCCTCATAGAACCAGTTGACAATAGGGATGAAGGGCAACTCTAATACAAAAGCTGGAACTCTGTGCAGCGTACTTCTTAGGTTAACCCTGGAGGAAAAGAATGAGGATCAGGAGTGGCACTGAGTTTATACTTACTGAAATTTACTTTAAGATCCAATTAAAACTTAATCTCCTATGCTCAGTTTTATGTCAGGCTTTCTTTTGTCTGAACTCTGATAACAAACATTCACCTTTTTAATGATATACTTATGCATTATTCATAGCTTTGATGTTCTTTCTGTCTTTGAAAATAGTCTAAGTTTTTTACTGTTGCTTAGCATTTTATATTTTTATAGTATGAAGCACCCATTCAATTGAAAGTGCCTGAACCAGATCCTGTGTATATGTTACGGCTGTTAGATTGGTGTTCTTATGGGACTCCTTCCAATGGGAGCCGTTGTGTCTCTGACTCTTTTGCCTGCTCTTGGGACTCCCTTTCTCCTGTTGGATTGCCTTGTCCATCCCTGATATAAAGACTTTTGCCTTGTCTTACTATATCCTGCTCTTTTCTGAAATAAGTGGAGGAAAAGTTAGATCTGGAAGGGAGCGGAGATGGGGGAGAACTGGGAAGAGTGGAAAGAGGGGAAACTGTGGTCAGAATGTACTGTATGAGAGAGAAGAATCCAGTTTCAATTTAAAGAAAGAAAGGAGCCACCTTATAGTAAAGACAAACTAGCCTCATTCCTGTTTATGATTAAATGTGTTTCTCAAGGACTGGACTATGCCCTACCTGTAATCTTAAATACAAATGGTTCTGTCCTAACAAGAAATAGCAACCACACCATGTCTTTGTTTTAAAAGATTGTTATATGACCACCTTGTTTTGACCACTTTGTACCCAGGCCTTTGTATCTCAAGGCTGTTATGATCAACTTATTATGTTTATGTTCTGCTTCTGTAACCCCATCTATTTGCCCACCAATCCTTCATTTGGAAAATCTGTGCTCCTGAGCTGTAAAACCCGACATCTTTCCCATGTCCAATGCTGAGCTTTTGAACCCCATCTTATGGAGAGATGGCCTGTGTACAAAAATAAAGCTTGCTTTAATTAATTTGGTCATGATTTGGGGTCAGTAGTCTTTCTCCTTGTATCCATGGGATTAACACACAGAAAAAACAAAGAACATACACCCCATGAATAGTGAAGACACTTGGATGGGCAGTTCACCTCTTCTACAGCCTGTTCAGAGAGTAAAGTGACCCAAACTGACAAATGTCCCTCTGCTGCACAGGGATTACATCATGATAGAGTCAGAATTCTGTTGTTCTTTAACCTTACCATTGTCCACTAAGAGACTGGAACACTCAAGAAACAATGCAATGGGATTCATAAGGTACAGGCAGTAGAGTAAGGCAGCCAGGGACCAGCAGTGACTGTGACAATCCTGTTAGGAACTGAACTAGACTTCTAAGAAGCACCAGGAAGGAAGACAAAGTTGCAGTAGCTGGTCCTAATCAGTCTGACACAGTAGGGAGCTGAGGATGTTCCTGATTGTGTCTTGTACAACCATAGGAGCAGTTCTTGTTACTGTTGTCAAACTGCTTTAAAGTGTACCTGGCACCAGGAAATTCATCTAGCCATCTAGATACTAAACTTTATCTAGATATAATCACATGACCTTTTATAATTACTGAAGTTTGGATTTAGTTCTATGTATTGGAAACATAAATGTGCAGTATTAAATAAGGAACATAGGAACTTGTTTGTGTGTACATGAATCATGCTATGTGTTTGTATGTATGTATGTATGTATGTATGTATGTATGTATGTATGTATAAATGTATGTATGTTGTATGTGTTGGTAATACAGAGGCAGACTTTTCCTAATCAATTTAGTGTTGGAATAAAAAATTTCAGAGACACAGGCATTTCCCCTCTTTCTGTTCACCATCTTCAGAACATAGCTCTTTTCCTATTGTTTCCATGGCCAGCAGGTGGCTACTATACTTTCAATATTTAGTTTTTCAGCTAGATTCAAGGAAAGAAAGTCATGCACAGGGGATAAACCTGTGTGCAGTCTGAAACTGCATAACTAGAGGCCATTGAAAGATTCTAAACTGATTAAGTCCCTCTCTGAGTAAAACAAGAGTTAACAAAAACATTGAAAAGTTATGGGACTATGAGCTACTCCTTCCCAGTCTCTGTCTAAGAAATCATGGTAGCTTGTCCTATGTTAGTGGTGCAGAGACAGGTGGAGACAAAATAAAAATATGTTCAATGTAAGATGACAAAAAAAAAGAAATGGATTGGCTATCAGTAGAAATAGTGAGGGAGGGCTTTTAAATGTGACAATAAGAAAGAAGAAAGACGGATGCTTGTACTCATCACTGAGCTGGCAAGAACAGCGCATAATAGGGAACCCCTAATGAAGGCGTCTAGTGTTTATGAGCTTCCAGGAGTACATCAATGTGATAGTCACAAAATGACAGTCAAGTGTGTGAGACTGGATCTCCAAGTGCTTAAGTGTCTATCACTTAGGGTACACTTAGATGTCAGCCACCATCATTCAGCAATTGGTGCCACAGCAGCAGCCGACATTTCAAATGAGACATAATGTAGTTCCAGAAATGTAAATGTTCATGGACATATAGCAGTGTCTGTCTATGTGCATGTGTGTACTTTGATATACATGTGTGTCTGTTATAATAACATATAATACATAATGTTTTAAATCTTATTTTTTCCTCTCATGTTACAGGAAAACTCAAAACTTCTAACCTTTTCATAGAAAGTGCCAATTCTTGTTCAAGAGTCTCTATTTCTCATTGCAATATCAACAGGAAGAGAATATGTCCAAATTGACTGGAAAAAATGACACCTGGTTACAATATGCAAATGAATGTTCAAAGATAGAATCAAAGAACATAAGTCAAAGTAGAGGTAGAACAAGTTGTCCCCAAAGCAATACCCTCTCATCTTGTCTGGAGAAAATTGAATGGATATTTTCAAACCATTTTTTCATTTACAGTTGGGTCCACAATAAGATGATAAATTCTGTTAACCAGAAAAGATTAGTAGCATATTGTCTCCTTAGTAGATGGATAACAGACTGTAGACAAAGTTGTTTATGACTTCTGTATGGGAGATGTATACCTCAGGAGCAAAGCACATAAAATCATCAACTGTATGTTTGATTTAATCCACTCAAAGCAAAGAAAATCCCACAAGGAACATTATAGGATAATGGAATATGTAAAATTAGTTGCTTTCCAAAAGGTCTTTCCCAGTTCTATTCTCGAGGGCTGAATTCCCTACCCATTTGGCCCTCAGATATGTAGCTTCCTATTGGAAGATGAGATTGCTGTACTGTACCAGTGCCCACTCTGAATCAACCTGCATTCGTCAAACAATTCCCTCCTATCTGCCGAGTCCCTGTGTAGTCACTGTTTGCAATTCTCCTTTGTTTGTACTTTCCATTTGTACCTGGTGGACCCTATATTATATTAATTCATAAAACTGGCTCTGCCAGGCTCCCCACAGTTACAATTATTAAGGCTATAACTGAACCAGTTTCTCTCATCTTGATCTTCAACCAGAAGTTCTTGTCCCGAAGCTTTTGCTTCACATTAAAATGCTAATGATCACCTCCACCAAATTAGCAGCTTAATAATAATACTAAAAAAAAAAAAAAGCTGAATGAAAAGACTTTGATCACTACCTTTGAGAGTTCAGGATTCTAACATCTCTCCTCTGCATCATTAGCAAACAATGACCTTTAATTAAAAATAAAAGATATACACAAAATAGAGTAAGGCATTTTTTGTTTGTTTTTTTTAGCATGACATTTTTGTTTGTCTTTATAAAGAACTTCTAAACCTACTGTGTTTGTTTTCCAGATCATACAAAGAGATCTTACTTGCCCATAGGTTATTTTTAATGCTATTTTTAAAAAATTGCACTGCCATTCCATAAGAAATAAAAGTTAACTATAAAGTTAGTTATAAGTCTACTTGAATGGTAGAAATTTTGTAGTGTTTTGAAGTTTCTATCTGATGTACTTGTTAAAAGAACTGACACAAATGAATCATTGTTGCCTGTCCCCACATCCATGGGGATAATATAGCTACTTGATGGTTCTTTCATTTTCCCATCTCCTCCTGGAAAAAAATAGAATAATGGATTTATAATGAAGTCCTTATACAAACACAGTGTGTCCTGAAACAATATTAACAGTATTTTGTAATTGATCAAGTGGGAAAAGATCAATTAGATGTATTAATGTTGTCCATTCCCCTGCTAACAAGTAATAGCACAGCAGACTTTTCATACCCAGATTTTAAAACCGTTTCCTATTTTAAGTTATGAATTTTCCCTAGGAGCCCACAGATAGAAACTTTGAAAGTGGACTCTGTAGTGGTGGACTGTGCATCCACATATAGAAAGCCACAGAGGGCTAAGAAACTATGAAGCCTGAGTTTTTATGTGTCATTAGCTCTTTAATGAATCTCAAGGGCCTCTGAACCAATGAACTGAGAGTCTTGGGAAGCCTCCAGTCTGACCTGAGTGGAAGAAGTGAGGGAGAGCACACAGATTAACAGTTTTCAGTCCTATTAAAATATTCACAGAAGGCCCATTTGAAAATGTATTAACCACATACTAAGTTAGGGCCCACCACAGATCAAATGCTAAGTTTGGGGACAGGAAACAATTGGCAGAAGTTAATTGGCCAATATTCAGGGAGGAGACTGGAAGAGAGAAGGCTGGGAAGGAAAATGCCCTGATAGCCTTTTAAGACCTGTGGTTGGCAGACATTCTTCTGATAATGATCTGCGTCCATTGGTGTTTCTTCCCTTAGGACTCAAACACATGAAGAAATGGTAGCTCTGATGACTCCTGGAAATGGAGCAGGCGTCTGCATGGCAGAGTGGAAGGGAGGACAGGGTACCAGATGCTTTCATTCTCAACCACATTCAGGATAAATAGTGCTCTTGAATCCTCAGGAGCCACTATACTATTACTCTTAAGGCTTCTTCCTTGAATTAGAAATTAGTGTGGTATTTCCAGGGAGGGATTTCTAATGACTGCAAACTGCTAATTTCCTCAAGGCCATATTGTGATGATGACCTTGAAAATTCTGCTTTGTTGCCAGATGTTTGTTTAATGGAAAGAAAGAACCAAGTCCAAATCATAGAACATAAAACATAGCTATCAACTAGAATCAAGTAATATAGAATAAGGTAGCTGTTAAAAATGCAGAACATGCATTAGCTGAAAGAAATAGAAATTTAATGATACATTATATAAACTATCTATCTTGGGAAATTTTCAAATATTGATAAATTTCAAGGAAATAATCTCTCTGTTAGGTCTGAATAAGTTATTTAATTTTGAAAAGTTCTTCAGTGACAACTGTTGATATGAGAGAAATGACCTCATTATATAATTATTTATAAAGAACTTATATTGATGAAATGATAAATAGGCAACTATTTATGAAACATTTTTTCATATTTATATGTATAATGTTTTCCTTCAAAATCTCCCTTGTAATGTTCAAAAAACAATTAAGGAAATTATTCAACAACAAAATAAAATTAACTTAGGTTATATGCTTCACATTGTTATTCACATGCAGAAGAGAAACTAGTAATAAATTAATCATTATACACCTTAATTTTCAGCTTCAGGTAGCTAGTTAAAATCCTTCCATGACAGCAAAGGGAAATATCATTTCTCATGGCTACTTTGTCATTTGATATCAAGTAGTGAAACATCAATATCAAGTACAGAAAACAGAAAATTTATATAAACATTGTGTATACTGGAAGTCTTTCTTTTTACACATATAGACTCCCATTTTGAAACATTTAAACCATAAAGGAAAAAATTAACAGCTTTTATATTTATTTATTTAGATATTGTTAATAAAGTATTACTAAATGTTACGTAACTTACAGAATTGTGGTCTGTATTCTCAAGTGGCACCAGTCAATTTTAGACTGGAAGATTTTTTTCTTTAGATGGTTTGCTCATGAGGTTAGAAAGCAGATGTCATTGTCTCCTAAAGGATTAACTGGGCTTGAGGACTGGGCTTACAGTTTTATATCCTTCCACATAAGCCTGCCTCAGCTACCTCTTAACCTAGGGACAAGTTCTAAGAGCTAGTGCTCCTTGAATGGAAAATGAAAATTATATTATGCTTACATACTAGCTTTAGAAGCTTTTATAGAGTCACTTTGGTGGTAATTACAGGTCAGTTAAGTTTACAGGAGCATGTTCATGCAAGTTGTGTTTTGGGGCATTTAGAAAATGAAATAAGCTACTTAATGGAATGTAGAAATAATCCCGACTCTGCCTCTTTTCTCTATCTGCCATTGTGAGATGACATTTTTCTCCTTTGCTCAGGCAATCTTTTGCCAAGGGAGCTTACAGTTTCCATGGTCTTACACACACACACACACACACACACACACACACACACACACACACACTAGAGTTGAACTAAAAGAATCATAGTCAAGGTCTCTTCTTGGTTGTATTTTGGTGATGGACCAGTCCTACATCATTTGCTCATCAAGTTTTTAATGGTTCTAAGGACTGATCTGAGCAGAACCCAGCAGAACAATCCTATTGGATTAAGAAAGGCCATCATCACTAATACCAAAACTTCAGGATAGATACCATAAAACAACCAAAGAGATTTGGGAGACAGAGAAAGGGTTTTGGGCATTTTCTACATCTTACTTCCCATTGTCTACTGTTCTGTTCACTCGTCTGTTTGCAGTTCTCACTATCTCTCAATATCTTACAGGCATATCAATAGTTGTCAGGGGCAAGCTAAAGAGGTGTGGAAGCTCCTCAGCTTCTCAGGTCCATAAGGTTAACCTCGCCTTCATAGCATTTGTAAGCTATACTTTGACCCATTTATTCACATGGGCATCTGGATGTAGGGCAAGGTACCACAGAGGCTCCATGATGTACTGTCACAGCTGGTTAGGTGCAGATTTCAGCTCTGAGGAGCCCCTTCCTTTCCTTTCCTTTTATGATACACATGGAAGACATTTGCAAAACTATAAATCCTTTCTTCATCAGAGAATATTTTTTGAAACAAGTCATTTCAAATTGAAAAATCATATTAATAGGCAATGCATTTCTATCATATTTAAATTAATTGGTACTTACATATTATTAAAATAACTCAATTTTAGGTCCTTCTGATAAATAATAATAGTTGTAACTTACATTAAAAATGTCTTTAAGGAATTTAAACTTTTTAAGAGAGTAATATATTGTTATAAATATTTGAGAACCTTCTTCTATGTTGAAAATGCAAACTGCTACAGAGGACACAGGAAAAGATGTTATGGGAGATGATAAAATACATCATACCATACTGTGCATGTCTATCTAATGCTCATAAAGACTCCATTCCTGAAGACAGTAGCTATGTATTATTCTCACAAATAATATCAAAACAATATCTATTTCTTTTATAAACAGACCTAGTATGGTGTTTAATTTTATACATTCATGAACCATCAAGACATTAAATCAGTTGTTAATTTATTTCTAAGGTATTAAAATATTAAATTGATTAATTATTGATTAGTTTAAAAGTATTCACTTAAATCTTAGGTTTATCTCAAATATGTTTTCTAAATAAATGTTTAATAATTACTAAAATAAGTACTCTAATATTATAGAATTCACTATAGGCAGAAAAATAATACTATGTCATGTGTTTTTAGTAATTGCAGCTGTAATTTATAAGTGGAATTTTACAATGGCTACAAACCTGCTGCAAACAATGTTTAGACTGATCCTTGTACAGCACAGGCTAAATTTTGCTGCTATCAAGAATGTACTGTTTATTTTATTTTTAGTGATTATATAAATAATATGACATAAATTCCAGCTAGATATAAGCAGTACTTCCCATCCTCTGAGATTACCCATTTATTTATTTTGCCAATAATTTTGGAGTCTTCAGAAAGCAACACCAAAATCTGAGCTGAAGACTTAACTACCAAGGTCTTCTGCTCCTAGGCTGTAACACACAGTAGGTCAACCCCACTCCACCCACCCTGCCCTGCCCCAGGAAAATCCCCTTATTCTTTATTCCAGAGATGATCAAATTCGATGGGTGAGAAGAATCAATTGGGCAGATTTAGTAATGCAGGTCTCCGCACTCATTCTAGACCCCAAACCCAAACTGATCTGTTCTTCCCCTTGTGCCTGATATCTCAGGCTTAGACAAGCAAAGCACACAAAATGAGACAAATGGACAAAGCAAACGTTCCCGCATTTGCTAGTTTTTACTTTAAAACTCTGTCCATGAAACCAATAGCATCATACAGAGGTAGTCATCTTGCCTACAAACATCTATTTCTAGCTCCTTGTATGTCTTTCAAAAATATAGATTTAAAAAAATCAGGTTTTCAAGTGCCCCATAAAATTATACTCATGAGATATTATTAAATATTAATGTTTTGAAGAGAAAAATGATCTAGTCACAGTTCATCTATATCTAGGAAACTTACACATCAATTTCTCCTCAGCAGAGATTCCTCAGTGATATAAGAGGGGTGTGTGTGTGTGTGTGTGTGTGTGTGTGTGTGTGTGTGTGTTACAGATAGTGGAGGTAAAGAGGAGAGAGGAAGTGGGGTAACAATAGGGATAAAGAGAATAGAGAGGAAGAGTAGGGAGAGATGAAATGGAGGTGAAATGGAGGAAAGGGAGTGGTGGAAAAGGAATGAAGAGATGGGAGAAGAAGGAACTATAGGTGAGAGGTTGATAATAGCTTGAGCTATTATTAGTTTCATCTCTTAGAAATGATGTCATGAGACTTCCAGGAGACTCCATGGGACAGTACTTTCAATAGAATGGGAATTAATTAAGTATGGACACTGCTTCTGGAAAGCCAAATGTTAGATGGTGGAAAATACTCAGAAATGGTCAGAACAGCCTTTTCCTACCACTTGGACCAATCACCTGACAAGGACCAAGCCTCCAACAGTTAAAGTAGATATTATTATGTAAGAAGAAAAACGTCTGTGCATATGTAGTAATGCTCCCACCTGATAATATAGCCTACTCCTTGGAAAGGGAAGAAGTAGGTAATCAGAGGAGATCCCACCAACCAACTTCTCTCTACTGTAAGGGAAGCTACATTTCAAGGATGGAATGTTAATTTTAGCAATAGAGGCAAAAAAAAAGAAAACAGAGAATAATCCTTGGATGTTTTAAGTTTTGACCTGTGCTATAAGTCAGATAGCCTCTAAGTCTGCTGCAGATGAAGCCTTTGGAGCTTTATCTTCCCAAGATACTGGACCAGAAAGTCTGGCCAAGTACTTACTCTGCTGGTAGTTTCTGGAACTGAGCTAGATACTATTGAAGACTGGTCATCAGAGACCAAGATGAGCAAAGGCAAGAGCAGATAGTTCTGCTGCTGGGTATTTCCAGGTGTGTCCTCTACCTATACTAGAAGCCATTTGTGCCTACCAATGATTGCCAGTCGTCAGGATGATGTTACTGGAATTACAGAGATCTAAACTGTCCTTCTGGTTTAAGCCTGGGTTCTTTTGTTGAAAGTGAGCAATGACCAACGAAGAAAATGGGATAGATTATTTCAGAGGACAGCACCCAGTGACCTGTCTTTCTTTCTTTCTTTTCTTTTCTTTTCTTTTTTTTTTCTTTTTTTTTTTTTTTTGGTTTTTCGAGACAGGGTTTCTCTGTGTAGCCCTGGCTGTCCTGGAACTCACTCTGTAGACCAGGCTGGCCTTGAACTCACAAATCTGCCTGCCTCTGCCTCCCAAGTGCTAGGATTAAAGACATGTGCCACCACGCCCCACTGTCTTTCTTCAAACTCACCTAAACATCTTTGAGGGAAAAGAAAAATCAAAAATATTAAACTGTGTAAAGAATAAAACAGGCACAAAGAACACACCCAGGGAATTAAAGTGTCTAACAAGGAAAGGGTCACATAGCTTCAGCCTGAGTGTGAAAATGGAGGAGTCAAGTAAATATTGTTTAAAAATAACTCACTCTCCAGGGCTTTTTGTTTGAGATTTTCCTAGTTTCTATTTGTTTAAAGCTAAAGGTGAAAAACTGCCTTCTTAGAAGTTTATTTACTGGAAACATAGTTAAACAAAAGGGGAGAAAACCCACTGTCCTTAAATTGAAGCTTAAAGTTGAAACCACATTAAAAGGATAATCTTTATAAATCAAGTTGCCAGGCAAGAGTAAGGCAGGGATGTAAAATTAGGCAAACCAAAAGTTCCTCTGTTGTGATTGCCCTTGCTCTTCACTTCTCATTCTCTCATGGCTCATCGCCCATGGCAGTTGACTCAGCTGGGGAGGTCAGCATCCCAGCAGCCCAAGTCCTAGGAAGAAAGAAGAGAAAAACGTAACCTGAAATGACATGATCGCTGAGGCAGCTTGTTGCTCCGCATGTTTACACTTTGAAGTATATCCTGTGAGTTGAATTACAGAGAATAGCATTGGACAGGGTGAAGGGTTGCCTACACTGAAGAGAAGGCAAGATTCTTGGCAAGGCAAAAGTCTGAAGGATAAGTGCCTTTAGCAGGAAGCAAAAGTCTTACTTTATAAAATGACCTCAAAAAAATTGGACAGCCCTGCAGAGGCTGTAGAGGGATAACCAAGAGGATGACCTGACTTAGGGTATTGCTGTCTGACTAGAATACACGGATAGCATTTATCTCTGGTGGAAGTTATCTGAAGGAGATTAGACTATTTTCTCTCCAATACCTCACTGTTCAGCAAAGGAGCAATGCTTCTCCTTTGAGTGCCCTCTGGATGTTGTGGAACATCATGAGACTGGAAAACTAGCTACTAATGTTGACTTACTCCATACACTTGAGCCTCTGTTTAGAAATCAATGGGACCAATGCAGAACGTTGATTTTGTTGAGCAAATGACTTATGACATGTAGCCACAAAAGAAATGTAACTTTCTATAACAGAAATCTTGCCTAGCATTCATGATTCTTAGTGAAATTTTTTTGCCCATAAAAATTACTCAAAAATATATCTTTAAACTGCAGCTCAGTTCTCTTGTATACCAAAAAGACCCAACAATTTCCTTTATGTGTGCCTTGCTATTGCTTTTGTGAAATGAATACCATCTATGAAACCATTTTTAAAATGAAATGTTTTTATTAATACTTTCTTATTAAATTTGGCATTATTCCCACAACTATTGTACACTAGACAGTCTGCTGGTATTTGTGATTGCAAGGAGGATGAGGTGAATATGGCTTCTAATGTAAACAAAAATAAGTTTCTTCTCCTTTACTTTATTTTATCCCTGTCAATATTTTCATTGCCCCATCTCTTTTAACTGTATGTATAAGTTGACACCCATGTACTTTGAATGTCCCCTCTGAATTTTCTTGATTCTATTCCAGTTTTTAAGTCTAAGATGAGGAAACAAACAGATTGGAATCGCTTGGGAGATTTTCCACAATGCAGTCAGTTTCCTTGAGGTTTTATGAGAGTCCAGCAGATTCTAGCCAAACCATTTAGCCATGATAATGTGAATAACCATTGCTTTTACGAGTGCTTCCTTTCAGATTTGTCAGGATGTCCAAAAAAAGGTAGCGATCAGCTCCCTAAGAGTCCTTCTGTTTTTCTGGTCACTATGATTCTCATTTTCACTGAGCCTCCCATCCTCCCGTTATTAATTGCTGCTGTAGGAAATCTGTTCTACATGAGCATCATTGGAGACCTCTCAAAACTCCTGAGAATGTCATTTTTCCTAAACTGAAACTTCACAGAGGTAAGAGAAAAAGTTTCATTTACTAGGTTTACATAAAAGTTATAGTCAGTTTCCTTTTAATTTTCTTAAACTCGAATTCCTTAGCCCCAGTAAATCCTACCAGGCCCCCTCCTTCCTTTTCATTTTCACCTCAGGCTCCAAATTTCCTTCTCCATTTCTGTCTGCAAAGATTCCCCTATATCCCAAGGTACCAAGCTTTCCTAAAGAACATTTTGCAAGCAACCACTCTTCCAGTGCCACACAAACATCATTATAAAGTCTTGGGTGAGCTTCTGACTGGCACTTCAAAGGTATTCTTAGTTTTTTTGTCCTTTTCATTGTGGAAGAGGAAGCTGGGTCTTTCACAGTGACTGCGGAAAATCAAATCTATTCTAAAGACACAGAGAAATCTGAGAGTATGACGTAAATACAAAGTCATCTTTCCTTTGTTTATGATTAAAATACCAAATTCTCTTTTTATAAAAACTCAAACTTAGAGCACTTGTGATGTGAACATTTTTATTTTAAAAGAGCATTATACTTTTGTTGTTGTCTGAAGATTTAAGTGTGAAGTTTTTATTTTAAGAGTAAATTATAAAATTTATTCATGTAAGAATTTCTTTTGTAACATATGACCTAAGACATTGGGCACCAGACTTGTTCCATACCTGTTCATGCCTAAAACTCTCTCCTGTATTATTTTAATTCCAAAATAATTGCCAATTCAGGCACTGATTTTATTTGGTTGTTTGGTTGGTTTACTTGTCACCTTGGCTTACTTTTTGTTTGAGAATTTCATTCATGCACATAATGTGTTTTGATAAAATTACCTCCCCATTTCCTCCTTCCAATTCTTGCCCTATCAACTGCTCTATTTTCTCTCCCACTTCATGTGCTCTCTTTTATATTATTAAGACCTCACTGAGCTTATTGAGTGACAGCTCTGTGTGTATGGGTTCGACATCATCTACTAAAGTGTAATAGATACATACTTGAAGAAAACCAACCCCGTTCCCCAGCAGATACCAGTTGCCAATAGCTGCAGGCTGAGGGTGGAACTTTATGAGCCCCTCCTCTATTTGTTCTGGGAATGCTTAGCTACTGCCTTTGAATGTGAGTCCACAAACTAATATTGTTACCATTCTGTATTATTTGATTTTCAAAAAAAAAAAAATCCCAATTGGTCCTATATCTTATCATCCAATTTTGCCTTAAAATACCTCCTAAATGAACACAGAGGAGTCTACTCTAAATGCCCGGCACCACAATTTGGGAATCATTATGCTATATGACAGATTTCTCCCCAAACAAACACTTTGATCATTTACTGATAGCACAGGCAGGGAGCACTAATGACTAACTCCAGCATTGTGGTGAAGACCCAATGGAGAATTGAATGCCTCAGAATTCACTCATCTTTATTCATCTTAGGGGAGTACTAGTGGGAGGTTGTTTTTCTTTTCCTTTTTTTTTTTAAATTAATATTATTTTGGCAGCATCCTTTCCTTTGAAAAACAAGAAAGTTTTGAGTAGGTAATAGGTAAAAAGGATTTCTCTTTTTTGTTCTAGATATCTTTGAGAAACGTAAACATGAAAAATATTCCTGTGGACTCTACACTAAGAAAAAAAAAACATGTCTTGCAGTAATAACAAACAAGACCATATTTCCGAGTCCTTCCACTGTCTGTCCAGAGTGATGAATATTTACTCTAATAATGTAATGTGTTCCTTTTAATTCTGAGTTTCATGGCACTGTCTTCTTCTAGAAATTCTATTGATTTGAAATATGTAACCTCCTAACACCACTCTTGTTTATCACTGTTTTGTGTTTCTATGAATCCTATCTTTATTCTCTTTTGAAAATACTCTTAAAAGTCCATTTTTTTTAAAATTTTAAGCCTGTTTATTTTCTTTTAACTATTTCTGCTTAGAAGAAGTCTTCTACCAACTCACCTACACATACATCTTTTTATTTCTTCTTATTTGGTAATTTCTACTCATCTTTATAACTTTGCGAAGAAACCAGATGTTATTTTATCACTCAGAACAATTTATTATTCATATCTAACTAGTTGTAGTATTACTATATGACTAAAATGACTAGTTATGACTACAGTGACTAGTTGGTATTTACTAATTAGCTTATAATAATCGGTGGCTATTAGTTGACATTTTTAAGAAGGGATTAAAATAGTGAAAGAACTCTCTAGAGTCTCTAGGTCTCTAGAGGAACCTTACTCCTCTTTCCCCAAAAAGGTTTTTATTTTCATTTTGGTTTTTTTGTTTGGTTTTGGTTTAGTTTGGTTGTTGTTGTTGTTTGTTGGTTGGTTTCAAAACAGGGTTTCTCTGTATAGCATTAGCTGTCCTAAAACTCATTCTATAGACCATTCTGGCTTGCTTCCCAACTGCTGGGATTAAATGAGTGTGCTATCATCAACCCATATGTGGCTATTCTATAGAACAGTTACATGATGAAATCTCCTGTTCACTTTAGGTTACCTATACTCAGTACATACAAGAACTTGGAGCTATTCACAGTGCTAAAGAAGAGTCCTCTGGTCTTCTAGATGATGAAATGCATCTTTGCCTCTGAATTTCTGAAGTAAGATTGATAATAGATGCTGGAGGTCCCATTGATTATTAGGAAGAAGATTTTAGTCCTCTCTTTCTCAGCCACATCAGCCCCCTCTTCCCTCTGCATTAGCAGGCAATTTTGAGTCTGGACTCTAGATTCTAAGATGCTTCTTATTTAATGTAGTGATTACATGGCTATGTGTGTAGTAGCTATTCCTGGTTGTCAGCTTGACTATATCTGAAATGAATTACAATCCAGAATTAGAAGGCTCACCTGTGGCCCTAATTTGGAGGCTGAGAGATACAAGTTTAGTTCAAGCAAGATCATCTGGGATTAAAGGTGTGGCACATACCTTTAATCTGGGCCACAACTTTTGCTGGAGACTTATATAAGGACATTGGAAGAAGGAAGGCTTGCTCTGCTTCATCTGTTTGCCTTGTGGGACTGACTGAGCAACTGCTGGATCCTTGGACTGCAATTTACAGCTGCTGCCGACCATTGTTGGGAGTTGATTGTTGGGAGTTGGACTACAGACTGTAAGTCATCAATAAATTCCTTTACTACATAGAGACTACCATAAGTTCTGTGACTCTAGAGAACCCTGACTAATACAAAATTGGTACCAACATAGTGGAGTATTCCTGTGACAACTTGACCATGTTTTGGGGAGGATTGTGGAAGGACTTTGGAACTTTGAGCTAGAAGAGAAGAACTCTATGGGATATTCTGTAGGAGCTTGGAAGATCATGTTGAAAACAGTGCAGAAGATGTAGACCTGGCTTGTGAAATTTCAGAGGGAAGATTAAAGACTCTTGTCAGGGCCATGTTGTTTTGATTGTGAAGATTCTGTGGTTCTGGTTAGCTGGGGCTGAACTATCAGCTGTGATTAACAAGATACCAGAACTACTAAAGTGAAAACTTTGCATTAGCTGGAACTAAGACATTAGCGATGATTAAGAAGAGACCAGCATCATTGAGGTGACATCTTCTGGGGAGTATTTTTTGAGAGCAAAGAGGTTGTGTTCCAGAGATAGCCAAGGTTGTGCCTTGTGCTCAGCAGGACTTGGTAATATGTAAGAGTCACCCAAGGTGGTACTGATTTTGAAGGCATAAAGGGGTCATGAAGAGCAGCTGAGGCTCAGCACAGTGAGAGGCCATGGAAGGCCATTGGTGAAGGTGCAGCCTCAGTCACAATTGATAGCCCAGGACTGAAGGGGTCATGCAAGGGAGTTGAGGCTTGGCACCATGAAGAAAGCCTGTGAGAGGCTATTGGTGAAGCCTAGTTACAGTGGAAGAGTGTTTTAGAGATGCCAGTACCATGAATGACCACCAAGAACAGCAGCAGTAGTGAGTGCAGGCATCTGGAGCCTAGAAGACAAGGTGTGGGCTGCAAAGGGCAGAGCTGGAGAAGTGACCCAAGCCCTTGGAGGAATCCAGAAGATTGTGAGTGGATCCCAGACACTGGATGGTTGGAGTTTGATTTTTGCTTCTGATTGTGACTGTGCCCTGATATTTTTCCCTCTTGAAGGAAGAAAGTATTTTAGTGGAGCCCACAGTTAAGAGACCTTGAATTTTAATATGTAAACACTGTGGGACTTTAGATCTTGGGGATGAATAAGAAAATAAGGGTTGAGGCTTAATAGTGATGTGTTTGTGTGTCAAGTTGACAAGGGGTCAATTGTACTGGCTGGTTTTGTGTGTCAACTTGACACAGGCTGGAGTTATCACAGAGAAGGGAGCTTCAGTTGGGGAAGTGCCTCCATGAGATCAAGCTGTGGGGGCATTTTCTCAATTAGTGATCAAGGGGGTAGGGCCCCTTGTGGGTAGTGCCATCCCTGGGCTGGAATTCTTGGGTTCTATAAGAGAGCAGGCTGAGAAAGCCAGGGGAAGCAAGCCAGTAAGGAACATCTCTCCATGGCCACTGCATCAGCTCCTGCTTCCTGACCTGCTTGAGTTCCAATACTGACTTCCTCTGGTGATCAACAGCAATGTGGAAGTAAGCTGAATAAACCCTTTTCTCTCCTTGCTTCTTGGTCATGATGTTTGTGCAGGAATAGAAACCCTGACTAAGACAATGTGCAATGGGTTATAGTGTCTGGGAGTCTTTCCTTCTGAATGATGGCTGTTACTGGGAGTAATACTCTCATTATCTGGGTACCAGGTACTACAAAGTGATGATCTTGGAGGTTCTGTCAGAAAAGTGAGCAAGTGGATTTGTCAGAATTTTTCTGTTTTGTTTTCTGAGTTTTCTTTTCTGTAACTAATTTTCCTTTCTCCACAAAAAATGCAGGTTGCATCTTCTTTAGTCATTATAATGTGCCCACATGTCTTTTCTTATTTAATCATACAAAAATATCTCAGTCATGTTTACTTTTGCTAATATTTTCATTTTATGATGTTTTAGAAAAATGCTAATTTTTGTTTTATTTATATCTTTATAGCCAGGTTCATTCTTTGTTATTGTGTAGTAACTTCATACATGGATTTATGGTAATATTCATCCACTGACCTCTTTTGTCATCTTTCCTGTCCAACAACAGCCCTTTTCCCCCAACTAGCCCCCTTCCTACTGTGTGAATGTGTGTGTGTGTGTGTGTGTGTGTGTGTGTGTGTGTGTGTGTGCGCGCGCGCGCGCACATATGTATGCACATGAGTGATCCACTAAATTTCATTATGGTTGGCTGCATGAGAATGAGTAGGAAACCGGGACAGCTAATCATTTGCTATGACACTCCATACTCCATACTCTGTAGTTAGACACTTATTTATAGCACTCTGAACATGTTTGAATCTCTGTAAGAACTGTTGCCCACTCAAAAAATAGCTTTTCTATAGATGTTGAGAACAACACTAATCTATGCTTAAAAACATATGTCTGTAGAAGGTAGTTTGATACAATTTCTATTTTGATACAAAATACAATTTCTATTTTGATACAATTTTCTTTTAAAGTCTATGACATCCCTCAACTATAGGCCCTTTACCAAGTGTACAGTCTCTACCATGAGCTAACTTCTCTTCAGTGGGCTGACAATCCAATCTGAAAACTGTCCTTTACCTTATAACAGTTATGCTACTATTGTATCAACGTGAACCTCTTCTTCCCCTGTAGATTGTTACTATAGATCATAGTATCTCCAGCTATGTAGGACTGATGGTGAATTCACTCCTCCAGAAGCTTCTATAGTAAGTTCTGACACGGTGTAAGCAAGCCAGCAAAGGGGGATATTCTTCTCCATGTCCTGCAACCCAATGTGTAACATCTTCATTGTTTTACATTATCATTGTTGTAGGCAACCAAAAGAATACATTATTTGGGGAATACAGGAGTCTGTCTATCTTACCAACAACGTGTAGGGATGTAACTCATGCCAGGTACTTGGATTTTCACTTAATAGTCATTGGTTTCTGAGAAGATTATTATCCATGCTAGTTGAAAATTACCATTAGTTTTCTTTTTAGTAGATTTAGAATATAGTAGTCATGATGGTTTGTGTTAATTGTCAACTTAAGAACATGTACAATCACCTGGAAGATGTACCTGTGGGCATGTCTGTGGGGAATTATCTTTCTTACATTGAGGTGAGAATCTGACTTACTGTGAGTTTACCATTCTGTGGCTGGGATCCTGGATTACAGGAGACAGCATACATGCATCCAGCCCTCCCTCTTCTTGATTTGAATGTGACTACACATCTTCAGCTCTGTTGCTATGATGTCTCCACAGACAATACTCTACAATATTGAACTATAAACTGAAATAACCTATTTACCCTTTGAATTGCTTTCATCAGAGTATTTTATCTTGTCAGAGCAAAAGAAAATAAACTAAGATGGTAAGTCCCCACAAGGGTGCTTTTGGAAGGTTTTTGTCACTCCCTTCCCCACCATCTCTTCTTCTCTCCATCTTCCTCTCCATCTTTTCAACTTTCCACCCTCCTACCTCTGTACTTGATTAATCCTCTTCACCTGCAGTATTCTTCAACTCTATTTCTATGTCACACATCCTACTCTCTCCTCCCTCCTTGAGGCCTTTCTCCCTAACCTCTCTCATGGACCCTTTCTAGCATCTTTATTTATGTTTAGCATTCAGTTTTACTGTATAGTGAAGGCATGCCTCCATCTCAAAATTCTCCTGCTATATCTTTCCATATGCTTAGAATATAAGTAGATACACACCAAGCTGGAAAAGATAATATATTTTATCTTTTAAAATTTTGATTCATGTTCACTTTTGCTCACAATTTCATTTCTAAGATTTTCTATTGATGAATTATTTTTCTTTCTTCTGTGGCTCCAATGGGATTTTAATAAGGAGATTAAGATATTTTGACAACTTCTATATTTTGGTTGTAAACTAAATTTGATATTATTTTTGTTTTCTTTTATAAGATGTAGAGGAGAAAGAGTATCGACAATCATAATCCTGTGCTAGGATTCACCCTGTAAAATCCACTGTGCTGTGATGAGTAGATTACCAAAGCATCCATATACTTAGTCTATGTATCTTCCAGGCTTCCAAAGCCATTATTAGTTCATCTTCTATAATATTCTAAGATACTTAAGTGAAATATGGTGATAACAGACAAGAGATGTTTGCTTAGTTACAAAATAATTAGTTATAAAGTATCTACCTGAGGAAGGCAGCTAGTATTTGTTCAGTTACTATTCTGATGGGTCAATTCAACCCTGAGAATCATTAAAGGAATAATGCATATTTTTTTAGTAAAATTAATCAGTAACCAAAAGCCAGTGACCCTTTATAAGCACTATACTCTACCTCTACATGCCTTAGATTTATCACAAGGGGAGATGGCTTGGTGTATAAAAACGCTTGCTCCACATGCATAAGGACATGAGTTCTGATTCCCAGAATCCACATAAAAAGTTAGACTTTATAGCATGCACCTATAACACCAGGGCTACCAATTGACAAGCACATTCAAGAGGTTTATTTGTGAGTTGGTCTAGCCAAAACAGCAAGTTCCAGGGTGGTAAGAAATACTGTCTCAAAAAATATAGCAGAGAAGATATTGAAGAATACATACCAATATTACCTCTGGATTCCACATGTGCTCTTGAGTGAGTACCTGCACACATATACATATACAATATACAAATAACTATTGTATTATATTAATATATAATGAAATAATATTAATATATAGTTATATTAATATACAAGTATAATTCTGTAGTCTATATGTTATATAATAATAATTATAAGTATAAATACTTCATGTCTTGTGACAGTAGATATGCTTAATGTCTTTTAACATAGATGTATCCTATCTTGCACACAGTTCTGCATCTGTATCTTTCTATAGCAATGGCTGTATTATCAAGTCATGTTTTATTTCTAGAGAAGAACCTAGATCCCAGGCCATCCATACAAACCCAGGAGCTTACTTCAATTACTATCAGTAAAGGGTTACTTTTGCAAATTTGACCTTAGTTCAGTCAAAATGGATGTCAAATATTCTATAAGAAATGAAGGAAATTCATCTGGAATAGGCCAGAAATTCAGCTGGCTCTTATTTTGAAAGGAATTAGGAACACATTTCTGGTAACATATCTTCAGCCAAACCTAATACTCATGGTTAGTTCATTGACACATTGAAAAGATTGGTTTCATAGCATTGCAAAATTGTATGTTAAGTACTCCAAGAAGTATAAAACTGGCTTCTCAGCTTGGGGCTCTCTTGATAGGGCACTTGAGAACAGTTTGCTCAGGGAACTCTGATGGTTAACTCATAGCACAGTAATAGTCAGATGAAGGAGTTTTGGGTCTTTATCCTGAATTTTTTTCTACTTTTCACTGAAAAATCCTGAGATAATCCCAAATGAAAGCTAATCAGAATATTATTTATATGATCACTTCCTTTGAATCATCCTGACTTATGCTGTCTTTCAATGCATCTAAACAACTGGTAGTGACCTGAACATGGGATAAGGGACCCACTTTTAATATGTAAATGTGCTGCTTTTATGAATTTTTGGGGCAGGGAAAAATGGCAGATTTTCTTCCAAAAACTGTATGTTCCTACATTTTTTGATATCTGAAATCGGCAGGTTGCCAGATACATTCCTAGCCCAATGCCAGAATACCCCCAGAAAGGTGTCCCAAGAAGTCTGTTCTGATTACTGAAGATGTTGAACTAGTCTTGACTTCAAACAGTAGATATTTCCACACTTTAGTGGTAGATGACAGCTCTATCCATTCCGCAATGTCAAATTCTTCAGCTTTGGCCATCGGGTATTTATGCATTTCTGGCTAAGGAAGTAGAGAAGCCTAATTTGATTTTGGAGCCAAAAGTTTTTAGGCCTCATTCCTTTGGAACTTGGACTGGATGCTTTTGGCAGTATATAAAGGCTAGGACAGATCAAGTAGTCACACATAACTAACTGACTCAACAGACCATATTCAGAGAGAAAGATCATGCCTACACACTGGATAACCATTCTCCAAGGCAGACTGACAACACCCTGAATTCAATCACCCTTAAATAAACACACAAGGAAAGCACGGCTTTAACATACCTTCAGGCGCTACTCTCCACTGCTGCCTGATTGGTTTTCGTGCCATAGGCCAGGCTGCAGATGCTGTCATTACTGTTGTTCTTACTTATGTCTGTCTGCTGTCTGCTAACAAGCATTCATATGCTTTGGATCATTAAAGTCGCAACCTCCTGTGCCAATCTATTCCTCTTCATGGGTTTGCTGTAGCTTAGAAGGAATGATGCTATTTTTGTTTCTTGTTCTTTTTGTTAGGGTCATTTTGGAGGTCTGACTATCACAGCATTTACCCTGGGCCCCACTGAACGCAAAAATTGTGTTCTTATTAACCCTTTTCTTTCTGCTTGATTTTCAATGCAAGCTGAATGATGTGTACTGGAACCACAATAGCCAACGCTGCTACAGCTTCAGCCATGCCCTGGTACCCTGCTATCAGGGTATCTTCCAGCCTGCTGTACTTACCCCCTTACTAAATGTCTTCTGACAGACTCCAGGTGCTCGGTATTTTCACAGTCCAACCCATTTCATCGTTGGAACTTGTCACTTGGATCTTGGGAAATTGTCCCCTTAATTCCCTTATCTTAACGTTGGTGACAAATTGAATACACATGTTCCTCTACATGTACAAGGCTGCATGCATCCATGGGTATGGTCAGGGGGTGGAGAAACACAAGTTTCTCTTTCACGGAGGGCATAGATATTGTACAGAGGGAAAGAAAAAAATTGTCACTTGTAGTATTATGCAGGCTGCCCATCTAAACCCATCATTGCCTGGCACCTACACACTAAGGGCAAGGATCCAGCCAACTTGTGAGTGGGCACCAGGCCATCTGAGCAGATGGGCATGAAAGTCGGCAGCCAGTAGACCATGTATGTGCATCAATGGAGGGTGTTGAGGGCACGATTCCCAGAGGAGAATGTCCTAACAGCTGTCTGGCCTGAGCCAACATACTTACAACCAAAGAAAAGTGCCATCCTTCAATCCTGCTGAGTCGGATTAACCTTCAAAACAAAAGTCTTTTTTCAGCAGCAGAGGTGAGTTTTGGGTCTCTAAGAACCTCAAAGAATAGGTGAAGAAAGCAACCTGGTAAAGTGCAATTGTTAGGTATTGATTAAAGATACTGAAGCCATTCATTCCATGTGCTTATTTTGAACTCTTGGCAGAAAGTCTTAATTCTCGAAAGAGTGTTGTAGTTATTCAAATCTTTGCTTCCCACAACGTTTGTAAAAATGACTTTCAATAAAAGCAGACTACTTTCACTAAGTACATATCTACCTTTGAATTAAGAAATAGAGATCTATGAAAAAAAGATGATCAGGAGACTATAGAAAGCAGACAGCAGGTAGGTATCTTTGTCGAATGTTACACACCACAGACTAAATGTCATACATAATGCATCACCGTGTTCTAAAACCAAAAGGGTTTCTTTGTTAGTGATCAAAATAAGCTTGCAGAAGTAAAAAAGAAACCTTGGTTTTTTAACCTGGGCCCTTCTGGAAAGCAAAAGAATTTTTAAAAATTGAAACTGAGCCTGATTTAATTTGTCAGGAATTTCAGGCAGTTAGATATCATGAAATCAAGTGTAGGATGTGTCTGCACAAAGTAGCGAAACAGGAATTTAACAATGCCCGGTTTCATTTCAGAAAACATGACTAGAGTACCATGAACATTCTGATCCTTGACAATTGTTATTTATATTGTATTTTACACTTTATGAGGTGTTTTTGGAATAATTTTAAGTATTTTTAATGTTGGCTTCAATTGTTTTATTTAAAAGGTTACCTAGCTTTTACTTGTCAGAAAATGTAAATTTTATTCAAACATTCTAGGATATGCATCTATAGTTTCCTAATCTACTCTTTGAACTATTTCCTTTTGTCTCTATCAGAGTGAATATCTGTGATATCAAGAGTAAAGGGGAGGAGATAGTGAGTTATTTTACTTGTTAATAGTAAGAATCAGAAGTGCGACTTCAATAAATCCTGTACTGCCATTAATAGTGTCACAAATGGAATAAAATATATCATAGGCCTTTGCCCAAGGCCAGTGGTATTAGGAGGTGCTATAGAATTGGGGGGGGGCATTCTGATGAATCCTTATGCCACTGGGGCTGTCCCCACAGTGGCATTCTGATCTATCCCATCTCTCTCATTTCTTTCCCAGTGAACTGAGTAGTTCTGTTTTGCCATGTGCCTCCAACAGGATGTGCTATCTCACCACAAGCCTAATGCATTGGAGTCAAGTGATAAGGGACTGAAACTTCCAAAGCCATGACCCATAACAAACTTCCTAAGTTAATTATCACAGGTGTTTCATTATAGAGACAGAAGACTAAACACTATACATGCAGAATCTAAAAAGTTCATCTTACAAAAAGAGTGGTTAGCTTTAACAGAACTAAACAGAGGGAGTGGTTAGAGGGAGGAGAAGTGTAGCTGGATAGAAGTTACTTCTAAGATTTTGTAGTACCTTAGGGTACTTGAGATTGACAATACTTATGTGCACATTTCAAAACGGAAAACAAAAGAAAATTGAATGTTCCCAATGATGTGAGAAATATTCAAAATAATGGATACATCAATTACTCTCATCTGATCAATACACACTCTATGTCCAAACTGAAATTTTACACTTTTGTCCCATAAACATGTGCTATGATTCTGTATCAGCAAAAATTTTAAAACATTTAGGAGAAAATGAGATTTAAAATATATGTAAAACAAAATTCTTAGGTGCGCCTCCAGAAATAAAATATCAATAATGAAAACAAGACATAAATATATTTCATATTAACGAAATATAGGCATCTTCAGTCCTTGGTTCTCATGATTATTTCAGTCTATGAAGAGATAGAAAGTGTGGTCTTTTAAGCTTCACCACAATGGTACCTCTCATTCTGAGAAACTCAGAAAGAAGCACTATACTGAAAGCGGCCCCCATGAGAGACTAGAGGGAATTATATTGATCTGAAGCAAGCCAATGGCTAACACTGTATACAATTAATTTGTATTTAAATAAGATCAGTAGGTAGTCTTATTTCCTGTTTGAAAGAAAACATATGTTTGGGATTAAATAAAGCAAGGAAAGGTGTTTAGCATTTGAAACCATCCCAGAGGTGCTCTCTTTGGCTATTTGGGGTCAGGAAATTAGGGTTACATTTAGCTGTAGCATGTCTCAAGGATCTCTTTAATTTGTCTCAGGGGATGAAAGACTTAAGAAGCAGTGTCATATTTCTCACTCATATTATACAATAAAAGGAGGATTAAGGAGCAGTCAAATGTCATGTGTGGGGAACAGATTTGGTTATGAATGTCCACTATGACATTTAAATAGTACAGTGGTCAGAAGGGGAAAGGAAAATATATATGTTAAGCTATGCATCTATCATACACTAATAAGGTAAGAAGTCAAATAAGTTGATCTTTCATCGCTTTATGTGATTGCCTACTATTGAGACTACTGAAAGATTTATTTATGTCACTGCAGAAAACTTCTAAGTACTGGGTAAGCTTTCGGTATCCACAGAATTACAACACATTCGGAGCATGAGAGGGTCCAATTCTGCCATCTTAGCCTTCTTTCTGCAAAGCTAGACGCCACATCCATATGCTGTAAAAGTAATCATCATTTAGGCTGTATTTATTATTTGTAAACAACTAAATTTTTACAAGTGCTAAAAATATCAGCCACGTCCATACATGCCCATAAGAATCCGCTAACATTCCTCAATTTCTGATTGTGATAGTTTTAAGAAGCTGAATTTGGCAAAACACATGAAAATTTGAATATAAGACTTAGGATACACCCAAAAATTTTCTTGTGAAACTGTGAAGATAAAGACTAAACTTAACCACAGATTTATTTCTGCTTTTCATCCACGTATCCAGGGAGGTTGCTAATGGGAGGTATGCCTCAGAAAACGCACATGTCTGTGAAAACCTTGGAACGTACTAATGCTTTTCAAGTGATTTTATTTCAAGTCTAAGCCACAAGATATAAACTTTCATCAAAAATGGTAATCTAGTTAAAATCAGAGCTGTGTGGAATGTTTCATGTTTATGTATAACTTCTATGGTAGACCCTCCCACACAGGGGAAATAATGTGCCCAAATTCTGTTATTTTTACAGTATGCAATATATCACAGACTAATCCCACTCATCAGCTTCATGCGTTTTAAGTAGATTCTAAAAAATGAAAAATAAATGAAAGAAAAATGAAGAATATTTGAAAAAGTAAATTTTAAATTCCACTTGGAAGCTAAAGATCTGAAAAAAATTATAGTGCATATTCTAATAAGAAAAGAGAGGGATTTGAAGGGAGCTTGCTTTACGCATTCTGAGTACTTCATGTTTCCACTTAACCTTCCATAGGTACAAAGCCCCAAAAAGGAGAGAGGACTATGTGGTGATTATGAAGGAAAAATGCAGCTTTGATCTAGAACTGTTTAGTCATATAGATTAATCTGATATCGATTTTAAGAGAATCCAAGTCACAAGACACTTGCATCTCAATTGCTTTTCAATGGGACCTTCTACAAATCATTCCCATTTATTGGCCATTCAATAGCAAGGTACCATCATTGAGTAAATAGTTTGTTCACCCAAAGAAAGATGAAACATGACAGCATTTTTTTCTCCAAATGAAAGGTTATCATCAACTCAAATATTGATTATCACAATTTCACTGTTTAAAGAGGTAGGATACAGAGATAGAAGAAGTTTAAAACATCATCATGTCACTTCAACAGAAACTAAGATGACATTCTTAATAAACAGGCTAGAGACTGAAATATGCAGCAGTGGGGGTTAGAGGGTAGGGGGAATCTCTAGAAAGTCTAGAGACATGAGATGTGAGACGCTACCAGAACTCAATGGGGATGACATTAGATGGAATGTCCAATAGTTGGGAGATAAAACCGGAAGAGTCCACCTCCAGTTGAAAGACATGGCCTCCAGTTGAGGTAGAGATCCACCCACTCATCTTCAAAAAATTTTAACCCAGAACTGTCCCCCTCTAAAGGAAAGGTAGGAACAAAAATGGAGCAGAGACTGAGAGAAAGGCTACCCAGTGACCAGCCCAGCTTGAGATCCATCCCATATGCCCACACCAAATCCTGACACCATTACTGAGGCCATATTGTGTGTGCAGACAGGAGCCTGGCATGCTGTACTATGAGAAGCTCTACCAGTAACTGACTGAGACAAATGCAGATACTTACAGTCAATCATTGGTTTGAGGTTGGGAACCAATATGGAAGAGTTAGCAGGACTGGAGGGAATTTCAACTCCACAGGAAGAATAACAGTGTCATCTAACCTGGGCCCCTCAGAGTGCCCAGAGACTAAGCCAGAAACCAAGGAGCATACATGGGGTGGTTTGTGGCCCTGGGCACATGTGCAGCAGAAGAATGCCTTGTATGGCCTCAGTGGAAGAGGATGCACTTAATTCTGTAAAAACTGGATGCCCCAGGGAAGAGGGATGCTGATGGGAGTGAGGTCAGATGAGTGGGCCGATGGAGGAGCACCCTCACAAGGAGAATGGGGTAAAGAACTTGGGGAGGCAGACAAGGAAGGGTAGCAACTGTTGGAACATAAATAAATAAAATAATTTAATTAAACAAACAACCACCCAAAATGTAAACAAAAGTAAAAGTAAAAATTGAATAAACTAAAAGACACATTAAAAACAAACAAACAAACAAACAGGCCAGAGAATTGTCAGGCTTTTATTTGCTCAGAATTTTGAAAATAAATTCCAAAGTTCATGATTATTTCTAAGTAGAATTGTAAGATGATATTGAAAATATTTTATATCATTTCAGTATTTCCTGAAACATGGCATAAATAACTTCAGATAAGGCATAGGTATGTGAAACCAGTTGAGAACAACTCCCATGGTCTCCGAGAATTATTCTTTTTGCTGTACTCAGAGTAGAAACATTTGGTGACAGAAACAAGTGTATTTTAATGACCTACTCAAAACTTGCTAAAATGATATACCAAACATGAAGGTTGTTCTGATAACACTAAGTGATCATAAGGATATCTACTGTCTTAAACTGTCAGGTAGATGGGGTATCCCAAGACTACTTACCAAACCAGACAATAACTCATCACTCATAAATGCCTATATGGGAACTATGAAATTGCTTATTATTTGTAATACAATTTTGGAGTCTTTTTCCCTCTAAACTTATTCCATGAAAAGTTTGGCTGAACCCAAGTTTTCATTGCATTTATTATTTCAATTAAGTATGTCATAGAAAGACATTCTGATATATTCTAATTTCTCCCGATATGTATAGGTAGCAATTAAGCCATTATGGATATAGAATTTTCAAAACCCTAACTCTGAGTCAGGCTAATGTGGTTTGGAATGACATGTTTCCTTGCTTTCCTGGGAAGACTGTTTCAGCATAGATGAGTGAGGAAAAGTCTCTATTTCTAACACTCTCATAACCTCACAACTGGGTTAAACATGACAGATCAGGAGCTCATTGACTTGAGAATGATCAGGAGTATTACCTCCCCCAAAGAAGTATTAAAATGATTTATAACAGGTTTGAAACTGATTCTAGCTTCCTGGTTAAATGCATGAAAATTTACAAGTTTGACTCTGTCTTAAATGTCTACCTTAAAAGCATTTTTCTCTGTTCACTTAAAGGACTCAACTTTTCAGCTCATCATGACTTTACAAACATATATATATAATATATATGTATATATTATATATACACATATATACACACATATATACATATATACATACATATATACATATATATTAAAATTTAATATATATTATATATGTATATATACATATATATGTATACACACATATATTAAAATCTTCAATAGTACCTGGCAAATTGGTATTCCATAAATGTTAACATAAGCTGTTATCTTTTCATTCTTTTGCAATTTAAATTTGGTTTGGCTGGATCATAAATACAGTGGTCCATTTCAAGAGAAAAGCAAGTGTGTGTGTTCAGAAATGTTCATTTCTCTCATTTTTCTCATTAGCATTTATTTCAGATTTAATCATTGGCTTAGTATATGGGGTTTTCCATATTTACTTCCTATATTATTTAATTTAATTTTAACAGTTTTACTTTAAAGTAAAATGGATTACTATTAGTAGTAAATGGCTTTGATATGATAAGCTTTCTACCAAACCTTAAGACTTAAATAAGAGTAATAGGAGATAAACTGCCATAACTATAACAAACTTACTACTGTTAACAGTGAGAACAAAGCAGAATTGGAAAGCCTTCCTTAGAGGTACATGTTTTCCAGGTGAGTGACAGGCAGTATTTAGGTGATGATGGGCCACTCTCCTGACCACAACCTACTAGTGATGGAACCAAAGAGGACATGAAGTAACACCACTGACCAGGTCTCATGCATCAACTTTGTGATTTACTGCATACTTTCATCTCTAGCAATTAAAGTATTTCATTATCCAGGTAATTGACTTTCACCCCTAAGCTATAAATACAGTTGGTTTTTAAGAAAATAAAAATGAAAGTTTCTATCATTCAGGAATCTTCCATTATTACATGTAAGCATGGATGAAAGTATAGTATAGTAAGTACTTCAGAGATGTAATTCTAAATGTAAGACATCATGAGACAACTTTCTACTTATTTAAAGAACTAAATACCAAAAGGTTGTTTCTCATTGCCAAGTTGTAGATAGGCACTGTGAAGTTGAAGTTTATAGAATTCCTCTCATTGACTTTTGCTCTCAGCATCCTTACATATAAGGTCGTGCATCTTTACATTACTTTAGTGTGTACTGTGGCTATACTTTTGAAGTAATGCCAGCTTTCAAATTCTCTAAACCATGTGATGGTTCCAAGAAATAGGAATTTCTCATTTATACAAGAGAAGGCTGTTTTCTACAGGAAACTCTGAAATTTTCTCTAAATATAAAACTATTTCTCTTCCCAAATTTAAAGGTGAATAGCTAATGAAAGTAAACTTTGTGAACCTAGATAGTTACCTCCACTTGATAGATTAGTTGAATATTGAGTCTTAACCAGTGTTAAAGACACAGAGAATTTGGAACAAAGTCTGGTTATGTAATAGCTCTGAACATTGATTTATGTTTTGTCTCCTCACATTCCCTTAGCTTAATCTAGTCAAATGATAAGCTCTAGCCATCAAATAACCTAAGTATAGGTTCAAGCATACAATATCTTCTTTCCTTACCTCTCTTATTTTGTATATATTTTCTAACACTTAGAAACATATTCATCTACCTAACCAAAAAAGACATCTTCAAATTAGTCCTCCTCCCCTTAGTCAATTCTAATCAATACTGATTAGATTGGCTTACAGGATAGGGCCTAGCTACTCCAGCAGTGACTATCTGAACACTTGACAGGCTGAGAGCTCAGATGTCCCACCAGTCCCACTCTATTGCTGATGACCCGGAGTGTTCCTGAGAGCTGCTGATCTTCAAGCTGACCTTGGAAGGTCCAAGAAGCTGGATTCTGATGGGAGCCACAGTGGCCATAACAGTGGGATATAAATCTATCAAAAATCCTACCAGCAAAAAGCCAAGCAAGTAGGCAACAGCAGCACTTTTCCAGCAGATTCCTTGACCTTTAGTCTCCAGGTCTGACCCACAGTTTAGAGGCTCTTCCCTGACCCACAGTTGATCCTCCCTGGAAATACCTTTAGTGATTAGGCCAGATATGTGTCTCTTAACTAAATGGCAGATCCAATCACACTATAAAAGAGGATAAATCATCACAACTCCAATTACATGAGGCTCTATTTCCACAATCTTTGATGATAAATATTTTTTTTTAGATATTTTCTTTATTTACATGTAATTTTTCCCTTTCCCAGGTTCCCCTCCAAAAAACAAACAAACAAACAAAAACAACAAGAACAAACTCCTTTTGCCTCCCCCCTCCCCATGCCTGCCACCCCACCCTCTCCCACTTATTGGCCCTGGCATTCCTCTACACTGGGGCACAGAACCTTCACAAGGCCGAGGTCCTTTATTCCTATTGATGATCGAATTTGCAATCCTCTACTATACACATGCTGCCAGAACATTCAGTCCCACCCTGTATAGTCCTTGATTGGTGGTTGGGTCCCTGGGAGCTCTGAGGGTACTAGTTAGTAATTGTTGTTCGTCCTAAGGGGCTGCAAACCCTTCAGCTCCATAGAACCATTCTCTAACTCCTTCATTGGGGACAGTGTACTCAGTTCAGTGAATGGTTGTGAGCCTCTACATCTGTATTAGTCAGGTATTGTCAGAGCCTCTCAGGAGATAGCTATATGCTTGTCCTTCCTTCAGTCTCTGCTCCATAGTTAATCTCTGCCACTCCTTCTGTGTGTGTTTGATTCCCATTTTTAAGAAGGAATGAAATGTCCACCTTTTGGTCTTCCTTCTTCTTAAGTTTCTTGTGGTTTGTGGGTCATGAACTTCCTAGGGAAATGGATGGATCTGGAGAGTATCATCCTGAGTGAGGTAACCCAATCACAAAAGATCACACATGGTATGCATTCTCTGATAAGTGGTTATTAGCCCAGAAGTTTGGAATATAGGAAGATAAATATTTTTTATGAAGTTTCCCTGAAGAGCTAAATGAGTTTGAACTTGAAATTCAAGTTATCTGCTTCACTTTATCTGCCACATTTAACAGATAATGGTGGGGTCAGAACCAGGTAACAGGAAACAAAGTAAACTATATTCTGCTAGGCAGCTCATGTGAGCCCTTTGCTGTGGTGGAAACCACTGCTGTCATCTCTGCCTGGGAGAATGCCTCATGCCCAGTATTCTATAGAGTCTTTATCTGCTTTTTGGATGTGCTTCCCTGTGCATCATGTCCACCCTTCCATCCAGATACCAGTTTGACAGAAGAGAGAACTATCTCAAAGTTTGCTTTTGTTATAATTTATTTTTTGTGGAATAAATATGGGGTTCTAGAATTGTATAGAGTTTCTGGATTGTAGGACCAGTTTCCAGTTTCTATGGCAATACAATTACCTCAAAATCTTCATAGACATTGATCTAATTTCTTCAGTCTGTTAAATATATCTTTTTCATAGCTAATTAAAGTACTGAGACATACTTTATTTCTTTTATCCACTTCTTTCTTTTTCTCCCTTTATCTTTCATGTAAAATATAAGGTAATCTAATGAAATCCTTTAACCTGTCAAGCATATTAAATCATAAGATTCCCCCTCTCTGCTTTAATGATGGAATTTGCTCATGATGCTTCTTCTGGAGAAAGAACAATAACTTTCACTCTACTTTGCTCAAAGACAATATGTCATGCAACTTCTGTGTATTTAATGGCATCTAAACAATAAAGGAAGATGTGAGATTAACACAACACATAGCCAGAGAATTATAGGCTGGTAGCATAAGCAATACATCATGTTTTAGCATGAAATATTTTTTCCAATTACTGCATTTTAAGATGCTGAAATACAAAGATGTAAAATATTTAGTTTATTATGTTTTGAGTCTGTTAGCAGAAGAAAGATGTTTGTTTGAATAAAGCATAAACTCAGCTTGTCTCCTCTCTCTGGTGCTCCAGAAAGGCTTGGGAGTTTGAAGGTGAAGGTCTATCTGTGGCTCGGTGAATCAGTCCTCTGGAAGTTTCATGTTCATATGATTGGTAGTTGAAACTGGTTTCTCGACCCTCACTCATCTACTAACCACAAAATGGCCTCTCCTTGGGATACATTGTATGGAATTATTTAAACTTCCTCATAATATTGAGACTATTTTCCAACCTAAGAGTTCTAACAGGGATATGCATATGATTTTTGTGTTCTAGAATGTAATGTTATGTAGTGGCACTTACATCATATAATTTGGTAAGAGCAGGTGCAAAGGTCTGGTGATGTCCAATATTGTAATACTGATCTCATTACTTGATAAGAGGAAATTCAAGGTTCAGAAGAATATATAACTATTTTTGCAGCCAGCCATCTTGGAATATAAATTTTATTCAAATTAATTAACATCTAATACATTATTCATTTTACATATATGCTATTATCATTATTTGATTGCATTTTAATATGTTCATTTTCATTTGCATATTGACTAAATTGTGCTCATTAAAATGATTTTCAAATTTGTAAAGAAAAGCAATGTAATAGTATCAAATGTCAATGTGTTTGCAGATTTCCCGGCACAGAAGGAATCATTCACAGCATGTGTTGAAAGATGTCATTCCACCACTAGAACATCCAGTAAGTGACGAATTTTACTATAGTCTTGTACTCTTGGATCTACTACTGCAAAAAAGTTGCCTAAGCTCAGTAACTCGAAACTGCACACATAATTATCAGACATAGTGGGAGTCTAGAATTTATGTACATTTTATTAGTGCCTAGCTCCATAACAGTCAGAGGTTACAATCACCCTGTCACTCAGAACTGGATCATATCTGGATGGCTGACTGTTAAGTGTCAAACTTACACAGTTGTTGATGGGATTCACTTCTGTAAGAAATCTTGGATGTGAGTGCTCTGCATCAAATACTATAAAACTTGGATTTAGGACAAGAAATTCAAATATCTGTATCCTGCCTCCACCCAGTTAAATCTGTGTTTACACAAACACCCTCTGTTCCATGCTAGGAACTTAATGGCCTCAACCAGGATCCCTCCCTCCTTCTTCTTTGATATTTTTATGTGCCAGCTCTTTAAACCTGTATATATGTTCCTTTTCATGAAATGCCATTCATAAAGGATCTGCACTCGTAAGCTAATCACTCCACATCTCCTTGTACAGTTGTGGTGGAGGGTGGTGGAGCATAAAATGTCCATTTTGTGTCTATCAGCCTACAGCATCACTTTTGACTCAAAACTCTCAATGACTTCTATTCTCCCAAGGGTTGAGGTTAGAAAGCAAACAGAAGTTCCAAAGTCTTAAAGATCCAGTTACCTCATTAATACAACCTCCTTCTTCTGGCTAATTCTGCTCCAACCAAAGTAGTTCTTCCTTTGAAATGCTATTCCACTTGTTCATTGATCTTTCCAGTAAACTGTAATTCATTTGTGACCATTATATTTAAGTAATATTGTGTCATTTACCTGCTATTATTCTTATATCACTTTTTAAATTGAGTCTTGGGTTGATACAATGGCTCACTGGGTAAAGGTGCTGCCAACACACTCAACCTGAGTTCTACATTTGAGGTACATGTACTAAAAAGAGAACTGACTTCAGCAATCTGTCTTCTAGAATCTACCTAGGCACCATGGGCATGTATACTTACACACACACACACACACACACACACACACACACACACACACACAGAATAAATATAAACTTTAAAATAGACTCTTGTTTAATGTCTTTTTACTCCCTTATTTTTACCCTTATTCAGTATTCCTCTTAAACTGCATTACCTTTTGTTCATTTCTCAGCTCATTGGAAGGTCATGTTAGGGTAGAGGAATGACTTTCTATGTTCACTATTCTATTTCTGTGCTTCTCATGATTGCAAGAGTACAGGGGAACTTTGTAAGTATCCTTTGAGTATATGGTGTGGTATAAAGATAATGACTTTGATTATAAGAAGAGCTACATTTCACTATTTTCACAAATGTTCAAGTACTAATTACTCATTTGTTCTGAGACTTCTTTTTCACTAAAAGCAATAAATAGAATATACCAGATTCACCCATCGTCACTATCTCCCCAAACTGCTTCTCTCCTCCTCAAGTCAGCTCCATTCACAACAAACTTCTCTAGGTTTCAAATGTCTTTTTTTTTAATTTTTTTGATGTTTATTTTTCTTACCACCATTTTCATACAACTGCCTGTGTGTATCTGTGTGCATGTATGCACACATGTTAATGTACACACATGTGAGAGTATATGGGCACATTTACAGGTGAGCCATATTACCAACTGAGACATCTCTTCATCCCCAACCTAGCTGGCCAGCTTATAAACTAGCCAGCCTCTCATCAGTCATGTGACCACGTGCTCCTCTTTGTGACCACACATATCGTCATCTTGGCTTTAACAGGCCACCTCTAACATTCCTTTATGTTTTTCACACAGATCATAGAAGGGCAAACCTACTTTAAAGCGGTATTTTCAATATATCATTTTCCTTATCCAAACAAACTAGCTTCCTTTCACCTACAACATCAAGTTTGTAGAATGCGCTCATGGTCTTGATTTATGCTATGTATTATCTACTCCCAAATACACACACACCCTCAAGCCAGTAATTGAAGTATGATTGAGACATAGCTTTCAGCCTGAAGGAACTTGAGTTTTCTCTAGTAATTATGGAGCTTTCATCCTATCACATGTTCAAATATTGCTATGCTGTCCACTCTTACTTCATGGGTAATAGACTTGTTCCATGGCTGCACTGTAAATGCCTGGAAGAGAGGGGCTGTGACTTTTGCTCACTATATTATGTCCCACTTCCACGTATATTACTTTTGACATTATTGTTTGGTCTGGAAAGGCATGTTTGCCCATTGATATAACACAGATATTAAGGGTTTAATAAAATGTTGGTTGAAAATATGAATAAATATATACTTGTTATTCAAATGAAGCTCAATGTTTTCAATATTGAAATTAGATGTATTTATAGTTGTTTTTCGAGATTATCAGTTTCATGGGTTTTTTTCAAGACTAGAGTTTCCCTGTGTAGCCTTAGCTGTCCGGGAACCCTCAAACTCAGAGAGACCCACCTGCCTCAGCTACCCAAGTGCTAGAATTAAGAGCATGTGCCACCACCACCTGTTAAAATTATTGGTTCTTAACTTTAAATTTTTTTGTTTTGCTTTTGGTTTTTGTTTGTTTGTTTGTTTGTTTTTGTTTTTTTGTTTTTTGTTTTGTTTTGTTTTTGGATTTTGAAGACAGGGTTTCTCTGTGTAGTCCTGGCTATCCTGAAACTCATTCTGTAGACCAGGCTGACCTCGAACTCAGAAATCCGCCTGGATCTGCCTCCCAAGTGCTGGGATTAAAGGCATGCACCACTTAACTTTACATTTTTAAAGGGAATGATTTCCATGACTTCTCGGATTTGAAGTAAGTTTGCCCTTGTATAGTCTGCTTTCCAAGAGCAACTTGGATTTGTCTTTTTTCAAGATAAATAGCAGTAAGATTGCTTACTTCCTCTTTTATCTCCTTTACTGAGTTATAATTTATATGAAAAGAGGGTTATGGATGACTTACTATTGCAATATTACGACTTAAAATAGAATTTGGCACATTGTAATAGCACAATGAATAAGAAAATAAATATATACAAATAATTATTCATGTATACATATATAAAATATATATGTATACATGGACATATATGCACACATATACATACACAAATGTCCATGAAATTAGGTTTAAATAATATGTTAAAGCACCACAAATTTTTAAAAACAATATAACTATGAATTATGGAAGTTAAGAATTTTAATTATGATTATTTTCTAATTTAATTAATAACGAACAATTTTCAATTTCATAGCCGTGCCTACATATAACCTAAACTTAGGTAGACCTAAGCTTAGGAAAGTCAGAGATAGTCTTCTTAACTTATCTTCCTAATATTAAAGTTATATTTTTATTAATTAACAAGTGGTAGGCTCTCTTATCTTTGCAGTTTCAATTTTAAAAGAAAGAAAAAAATGTGATACTTTGGAAAGTGACATCGAAAAGAAATAATAAAGCAAAACATGCAATTTTTATGTAAAATTCTAGTTTGTAGTCTCTCTACAGAGATTATTTCCCCCATCTCCACATACTCACAGATACATGTAGCCACTACTTCCACCAGCTTTTAAAAATATCAACTAATTGTTTCCTGGTCCTGATGTAGGCTCCCCTGCATCCTCTCTCTGAGCATACACTTAACTTATTCTGTCTTCTGAGTACCTGGAACATTCAACATTTCCTCTATGACGTTTACTGGATTCTTACTTTTATAATAAAGGCAGAAATGCCATCAGTTATGCAAACTCCCATCTAGAGAGTAGACTGTCATGAAGAGTAACAATGAAAAGAACCAGGAAGTTTTCCAAAAAGCAAATCTATACATTTTAAACTATTCAATTACCATTCATGAAGACATTATCTAGAAGACACAAAGGTTGCTTTAAATCTGTTGAATTTGAACTCTTCATCTACCTGCCGAGTCTTTCCCACAACTTGGGGTTGTTTGTAGTTCTCCCTGTCTCCATATCTCCTCCATGCCGCTGCACAGCAGCCAAGTCATCCACAATGCCCCGTTGTCAGTATTTTTCAGGATACTCTGTTATGTCTGAATGTACCAGAATAATTTGGAACAATTATTTAAATTCCTTGAGTCAATATTATTATTTATGTTTATGTTTTTAGCATATGAATTCCCAAGGGTGTTTACTTTCAAAACATTGGCTGTAGTGTAAAAAGTCTCACTTCTTTTACCTTAAATATTTTTAAAAATCGTGAGACTACAGTTTTGGTTACAGCTTTTCAAATTATCTATTAGATCTACCTCAATTTGGAGTAAAATGTTTTACTTTATAAAATGAAAATTGTCATTGCTGATGCTCCAATGAATACAGTTTTCCTTTGCAGAACCATGCATTATTTTTTACAGTCCCTGTATAATAGCGCTGATTGTAATCAACATGAGTAATTAAAAGAACAACACATGTATTTTGACAGTTACTTTCGAGGCATTCTTAATTAGAGTCTAAAAATGCTCACAGTGGCCCCAGTTCAGGAAGAACTATAGCATTAATGCCACACAGATGCATATCACAAGGCTTCAGTGGAAGAAGCTAGGATCAGAGCAGGGAACTCTGTGATTGCTTAACACAGCTATGAAGCAGTGACTTTAAACATGAAACATGCTAACACAAAACTCTGATACACTTTGCTCATTTGTTTCTTGATCTTCTATTAATATATTCCACATTACTACTCTGCACGAGGCCCAATTAGTTTTAAGGCACTTTCCCCCTAAACAAAGATTCAAGAAAAAATAACTCTGATTATGGTATGTTAAATCTTTATCGTCTTTATTTTTTTTTTTTAAACATTGTAAGGCATGTCTATGGATAACCTTGCAGGAGTCAAAAGCCTGTGGTAGGTTTTAGAGAATTATCTGCTTCCTCCTGAGCAAGGAGGATTTGCAGGACAGAACTCAGGAAGTTGTCCTGGCTCAGAGCAAATCAGGCTTTTGCAGATAAACTTAAGTCACAGGTGTTACCTTTTCAAGCACGATATCATTCTGTGAATTAATTAATACTTGTGGGGGCTTTGAAGATGATATGTATTATGAAGATATTGTACTTACTTGTTTTAAAGAAAAAAAAGTGACTATTTTATAGGACTAATGCTATTGACCAGCTGGTGTTTAAGTTGGAAAGACAAAACAAAACCCTCTTTAATCTTTCAAAATGTCATTTTGCTAAGTTAGAGTTAAGTTTGGCAAATAATATTGTTTCAAAAGTTGAGGTAATAATAAGTTATATAGTTGAATCATTTTATTATAGAAACCATTTCAAACTAAGTATTTTATTTCCTTAAGCAGGAATCTGCTTATTCATTCTTGCATCTGTCTAGGCCATGGTCATTAAGGAAGAGGGTTAGGCTTTGAGATTGAAAAGGCATGGCCTTTCCTGGAGACAAGCAGGAAGCATCAAGGACCAGAAAAAGACTTTGTTCTACACTGGTGGCTGTGGGAGAGGAAAGACTTATATCTTGGAATCATCAGTCATCATACAAGTTCACTTTGAAAGTGACATTTAAAATAAGATTTGCACCAGAAGTAGAACCTTGGAAACAAAAAATGGGAACAGGAAAGAAAAAACAGCATTCACCAAAAGATAGCACATTCAAGTTATCAGTAGAACAAGTTTATTCCAACTGTACTTGAAAATTTTCAAGAATGCCATGATGAGGCAGGCATGGTGGAAAATGCCTGTAATACAAACACCTGGGAGGCAGAAACAGGAAGTCTTCACGTTCAAGGCCAGCCTGGAGTATATAGAAGGATCCAGACCAGCAGCCAATCAGGATTACATACTCTGTATATGAGAAAAACAAACAAAAATTCCATACTGAATGGAATGTGATGATCAAAAGAGAAGAGCCGTGGTGCCTGAGCAGAGGGAGCATTCCCCGGGGGAAGAAGCTTAGATGACGGGAGGAATTGTAGAACCCCAGGAACCAGACTGTGGTTGGGTGTTGTCTCCCAGCCATGTCCCCCACTTATAATTCGTTGTATTCTAGAGTAGAGAAAACTGTACACACACATCAACAAAGCCTGTTAGAATTGAGCAACTCTCTCTTCACAGAGTGAAATTAAGTTATAACACAGATGAATTTTAATAACAAAGTGCTCTGACAGCAAGGAGAAGGAAGGCCATGCTCTGCGAACTACCATCATCGGATGGTCAAAAAACAAGTGACACTGAAAGCAAAGACAGTGAATCGGAAACATATTGAGAGTTGAATTCTAAGAAAACCCTTCAGAAGATGGAAGAAAGTTTTCCAGATTCATAGAGATCCTTCCTTAACCCATCTCCTAAGCAGAAACTGGATTTCTTGGTGGTGAATGAATGAGAGTTGCTGGCTCCAGCATGAAAGGCTCAGGATGAAAGTTCATGGGAGATCTTAAACATGAAGTGCTCTAATGTCATTTTCAAAAGGATCTTTTGATGAGTTAGTGGTAAAGAATGCAACAACACAAGGATAGCATTTCCCTTGAAATACACAGTGGTTTAATAAGAGGGAGGGGGGCGAATAGCTTGGTAAAACATAACATGCGCTTCACCAATCCCAGTGTTTAGAAAACATTTAAGGGTGGAAACCTAAAGTGAGACATGATCCCACACTCTCCTCAGACAAGAGGAGAGGGTATCCGCATGAAGGTGCACTGCACACACAAACTAATGAGTGCAAGAGATCTGTGACAGTAAATGTCATCAAAGCCAGACTGTGAAGCCAGATCAGTTTCTCAAGAGTTTGGGGGTTTGTTTTCATGATAACTTTTGTTTCTTTGAGACAAGCTCTCACAATGATGTAGCCCTGGCTTACCTGCAACTCAGTGGGTAAAACAGCTTAGCCTTGAACTGGTGGGTTGCTCTTTCTCCAAGTGCTAAGGTTACAGGCATTAGCTACCACCCATGCTTCAAGAACTTTAGGAATGCATAGCTGTTTTGTGGAATTTGCCAGTGTGTGGTACACAGAACTAATTCTGCTTGACTCTTTATGTGATCATTGCATCCAGCTTGAGAATTTAAATGTATATACATGCTATGTATTACAGATTTACATGAGATAAGCACATTGTATCTGAAGGCATCATCCTTCAGAGAAACTCTCATGGGTCCCTTCATATCATGCTCTCTCTCTCTCTCTCTCTCTCTCTCTCTCTCTCTCTCTCTCTCTC
>JADRCD010222744.1:3776-33137 GCA_019843815.1 Montemys delectorum
TGGAGGAATGTTCCCCATATATATATATGGGTTCTGACATAGTGGCCACAGGTAAAGGTAGGAGGCAAACCCAATGGATTCTGGGAATATGGCGGCTGTTGCCCTGGCAACAGGTCTGTGAGGCCTGCCCATGCGACATCAAGGGGTTTGGAGGCCCTGATGCTAACACTGTTCCCACTGGAAATTTGGCCGTTACTCTATTTTGCCAGAAAAAAAGCTCAATTTGAGGGTTGACCTGGGACTGTTATTACAGTCTATCATAGATGGCCTTTCTGCAAGATGCCCATCACAGTGAGACAGCCACGCCAGCTTTTAGAAGCCTATAAGTGGCAGCAAAATCCTCCATGCAGAGAGCTGCTTCTATAGTGTGTGAAGTGGGAGGCACTGGGAAAGGAGGGATTTTCATATTTGTAAGAAAAGTAATAACACTGACACATGGTCGAAGTGAATGAGTGAAAGTCAGTTTGCCATTGCTTTTGTTCTGATTGCATGTGTGTTTGCAGTACTTAACAGAGTCGCCTTTGAAGCTGGGGACGCGGGTGAAGCCTCATGAGGTAGCCCAGACTGGCCTTGAACTCTCTATCCTCCTGCCTCAGCCTCCTGTACACTGTTATGTAAATGTTTCTTTTGCTTCCAGTTTACAAACTGGTCATGAGCAGAATCATTTTATGTGTTTTCTGTTCTCTGAAGCAGCATGTAAGCTCTGAAACCAGTGTTCTCATGCTGGTGTCTGACCCACTCGCCGTCTGTTCTGCTGCCATGGGCTCGTGCTGTGGAATGTCCTAACTGCTCACATTCACGTGGAATATGTAACAACTCACGTATTGTAACCTGGTCTGTCCTTAACAGCCACGAAGACTGCCTTCCTGTTGTGCGGTCTCTCACCCCGTTACTTCTCTTCTAGTATTAAACTGTTCATTCTAAGCAAGTAATGTGCTTAGAAATAGAAGGCCTTTGCTTATAGAATTCCTATTGTTTATCACTCAACATTGGTATTATACTGTTAGATGTCCTCCCTAGGTTCTGGAAACTGTAGATAGTATGAGAACATGTATTTAAGAACTCCTTAAAATTCAAAACAGCATATTGTTCTTGGAGAGATTATTTTTTAAGCCATATCCTTTAATAGGATTTCCAGAGGGAAGTATTTTGCTAGTTGTCTTTATAATCTTTTTGATAATTTAAAAAAAAAAAAGAAATCTGACATCCCTAAGGCATTGTCCAGTCATGGCAGCCTCTGCACCGCCTCTTTCAGCCATTCCTTTCTTGCCTCTTCCATTTTTTCCGTTTGCAACAAGGAAAATAAACCATAGGAAGCCCTCCTCTTAATGGCCTGCCACTCTGCATACATCACGGATCTCAGCTGTTGGAGTGCAGGAACAATGACCCCAGAGCATCAGCTGATGGGGTGAGAGTAACTGCCAGGGACCCCAAGCTGGTGGCTCAGGGCTGGGGGAGGAGAGAGAAAACGGGTGGGGGGGGGGGGGGTGGCGGGGGGGCAGGGTGGGGGGAGGGGGGCAGCGGAGGGCGGGGGGGGGGGGGGGGGGGAGGTGTGGAGAGCTGGTGAGAGGTGAGGCCCAGAACAGGAAGAGCTTCGTGAGGGAGATGCCAGCAGGCTGCAAGGCCACACTGCAGTCCTTGGCAGCCAGTCACTTTGTCTTTGGTAGCTGCCACTATACGGCTGAGCCACTGAACACAGTAAGGGCTGATGGCTGAGAAGAGCTGAATGTTCAGATTTAACAGACAGAAGTATCTGTTCTTTTCGGGGATCACGTTTTATTGTTAATTTGTTAAACCCATCACAAAATGCCAGTGAACTAGTGGGAAGTAATATGCAGTAGTTTATGGACTTTTTTTTTTTTAGCCAAAAATCTATCAAATTGCTGACATTTATCGTTTTGACAAATTGGGGATGTGCATAATTAACTGGATTAATAGCTGACTTAGTAGACATATCTCAGGGGAGCTGATTATTAAATTGCTATCTTCCTGGAGAAAGGCTCTTGGGGCTTTATCCTAATCCTCAGTCAACATTAGGCTTCATCTGGGTAAAACAGCGTAAGGAAAGATGGCTACGTAACAAGTGGCAGGCCAAGCAGGAATTGGGAACACCCTGACCTCTAACTGAGTACCCCAAAGCGGAACTGTCACAGAAACTGTGTAATGCAAATGGCTCAGGAAAAGGAGATGGGGCTTAGTCAAGGCCTGCTGGAAGGAAATGTACATTTCGTTTTAGTTACAAGCTGATATGGCGGGATAATGTGGCTGATAACAAGCTGTCATGACCTTTAGCTTTCTGTATAAAGAATGGTATGCAAGGCAACACAAGTCAGGGCGTGTACTACCTTTGACCAGCCCATGCAGTGAAGAACTGCCTTTGAACTACCCAAGGGGCGGGGGAAGCAGGGTGGGGGGTGGGGGCACAGAAAACTTAAGTGTCACCTCAGAAGTCTCCTCCTGTCTTCCTTCCTCACCACTTTTTCTCACATACATCCTCTTGCCTTCTCCAAAACCGGATTGGTTGTCATTAAAGGATGAAGTATTTAGGCTTAAATATTGAAGCATTTAGTATAAACGCACCCCGCTAACACCCACCTGGTCCTGTCCACAATGGAGCTTTGCTCAGTACCGGTGGCATTTGATTGTTCAACTGGAGTCTCCCTCAGCTGAGGTGCTACTGTCTAGGTCTGACCACTGGGACGACTTCCTGCTGGGCCAGGCCGATCTCACACCACAGGCACCACTCCCACTGCTCTGCGTGGCTTTAGACAGAGCGAGCTTTCACAGACTCCCTTTAAGCGTATAGCAAACTCCTCCTTGTTTGAGCCTTCCTGGGAGTATCACTCACCAATGTTCAGAACGTATTGCCAGGCCTGAGGAGACCTTCACTGAAACAGATGCCTCACACTCCATTGGCTCAGTAGTCGCAGACGCGGAGGAGCAGAAAGATGGATAGACACCTGCTTTCAGGAGCTCTAGAGTCCCCCAAGATATCAGGAGACATTAAGTTGAAAGCATTGGGTTGGTTTAAGTCAGTCTTCGTTTGCAGTGTAACGCAAGTCCAGGTAGTCACACCCAGAAAGGAGCCCCAAAGGACCACTAAGACCATGAGGAGTCCACTGAGGGCAGCCTATACGGATCATGACAGTGTACCCTGAGGCTTGGTGTTCTAGTGATGCAGCCAGAGTAACACTGGGGCTTGCCACAGTTTTTTGGTTTTTTTTTTTTGTTTTTTGTTTTTGTTTTTTAATAATAGAATGCCTACATCTTTTGGAATATTCCTTTTTCTTTAGTAAGAGCTTTACTGAGCTATCATTTGCTTGACATACAATCCATCCGCTTAAACGATGCGGTTCATGGATTTAGCATAGAGTGGGACACGCATGCTTCATAGAACACTTCCATCACCGATCACCACCTTCTCTACCTCCCATCTTCCCCAGCTCTAAGCAGTCACTCCTTCTCTATGCATCCAGCTTTCTTTTTCTTTTCTTTTTCTTTTCTTTTCTTTTTTTTTTTTTTTTTTTTTGACCATTTGTGGACATTTCTGGTCAATGAGATCCCATTATATGTACAATCACCAGCTTCTTTCCCTTACTGTATGTTCAAAGTACATCCATGTTGACCTTGTGTCAATACGACACCCGACCCTGGATGTGATTAATACTCTGTATGGGTTTGCCATTTAGTTTCTGTTCACCAGTTGATGGACACATGGGTTATTTCTGGGTTTGGCTATTGTGAATCATGGCTCTATGAACCTCTGTGCTTCTCGGAGTTTCTGTGGTTGCTTCTCTGTGTACATGTTTAGGAGTGTATCTGTCATAGCTCTAACGTTAGCACTTCCTGAGAACATCTAGACTGTTTGGAAAGTTGATGGTCATCTTGCACTCTTAGCAGAGGGTCTGCGAGTTTGGGTTCTTCGCTCCCGGCCGGCACGCATTACCGTTTGAGCTGGAGGATGTGAAGTAGCATCTCACTGTGGTTTCCACTTGTACTCCTTTGCTGATGGTGTTGGCCACGTGCGGACTTAATGGCTATTTTATTTCTCCTTTGGAGAAGTGCTGACTCAGACTCTTTGCTCATTCGGATTGGGTATCTTAATGAATTTTATGAGGTGTCTATATATTCAGGCTACAATCCCTTTATCAGGTGGTTTGCATTTCTTTTCTTTAGGATGTCATCTTTAATATGTATACTATTTTCTAAAGCTCACATCTTTTTACTTTATATTTTATTGATTGTGTGCTTGGCATCATATCAGTAGCTTCCTTGGCCAGATCTGAGCTCATGGAGATTTATCTGTTTCCTTTTTTTTTTAATAGTTTCTGTGGTTTCACCTCTTATATTTTTCATTTCAACTTATCTTTAGTATGGTGTGAGTTCAGGGTTCCCTCTCTTCTTTTATATGTGGCTACCACCTATCCAGCCCTGTTTCCTAAAATGACTATTCTTTCTCTATTGAGTAATATTCACACTTCTGTTAAAAGGCAATTGACAGTATAAATAAAGGAATATAAATGTATGGGTTCGCTTGGATGGGTGGCAAATTTTGCCCGATTCAATCAGTATGTCTGTCTGCCTCTGTAGTAACAGCACACTGTCTCAATTCCCTTTCCCCCCTGGAATATTCTAACCTCCTGCTCTAGCTATTCTGACAAGGCAGAGTTCTACACTGCTCCAGACTGCTCAGCTTTAAGTCATGCTCTTCACTCACATCTAGGAATAGAAAATGAATGTTGATTTTATTTGACTGTATGCGTGATACAAAGACTAAGCTTAGACCCTTGAACATGTCATACAAGTGCTCTACCGCAGCATACCCAGCCCCAAAATACTGTTTCTAATATGTGTTGATAGAATTTGACATTAAAAAGGAAACAAAAAAAAAAAAGCTGATGTGACGCCATTGGCCTCGGATGATTAAATCTTGTTCATCTTTCTGACTAATTTAAGAGTTTTCTGAGCTTGGGCATTGACAGAGAAGCCAAGAGGTCTGTGATTAGAACTTACATCTAAATAGATGCGAATGCAGGAGCCTAGGGGGAGGCCTCACTTGAAAGGGGGTGAGAGCCTGGAACAATGGAATTCACTTACCCAGGAGTGCTCCTCCAGCAAAGCCTGGCCCTCCCACTTTGTGTGATTGACACGGAAAGACCTGGAGTTGAGATAGAGGAAGACAAACCCATGATTGTGTATCTCCTGATATTTTTAGATTTGTTTCTAAAATAAGAAAATAACAATGTAGCTGAATGCATTGCCAGCAAAAGGCAACCTTTCTCACATGACAACTGGCAGGGAAAAGAGAGTTGTATCTTAATATGATGTAACATCTGATTCTGCAGCAGAGGAAAGCAACATTCAGAAATTATGATATATCCAAAGGGCAACCATAAATATACAGCTGGGTGGCTCACATTCTGCTCACGATTGAATGTTAAAAAACAAAACATAATAAAGTTTGTACCTCAGTCTGCTAAAATAATTGAGAAGTCCTGGTCTTAGACAGCAACTATAACTCATTATTCATATTCACTAGAATATGAATAAACTCAGCCTTCGTTGTTCACTCCGTTCCTCTCCCTCCATCACCACCCCCCATCATGGCGTCATGTGTAAAGGCGTGTCCAGGGGCTAGAGAGGCAGGTTCTTTTTTTTTTTTTTTTTTAAGATATTTTCTTTATTGACATGTAAATTTTCCCTTTCCCAGGTTCCCCTCCAAAAAACAAACAAACAAACAAAAACAACAAGAACAAACTTCTTTTGCCTCCCCCCTCCCCATGCCTGCCACCCCACCCTCTCCCACTTATTGGCCCTGGCATTCCCCTACACTGGGGCACAGAACCTTCACAAGGCCGGGGTCCTTTCCTCCTATTGATGATCAAATTTGCAATCCTCTACTATACACATGCTGCCAGAACATTCAGTCCCACCCTGTATAGTCCTTGATTGGTGGTTGGGTCCCTGGGAGCTCTGAGGGTACTAGTTAGTAATTGTTGTTCATCCTAAGGGGCTGCAAACCCTTCAGCTCCATAGAACCTTTCTCTAACTCCTTCATTGGGGACAGTGTACTCAGTTCAATGAATGGTTGTGAGCCTCTACATCTGTATTAGTCAGGTATTGTCAGAGAGGCAGGTTCTTAATAAGAGTGCTTGTTGCTCTTCTAGAGGACTGAGTCTGGTGCCTCAAACTCCCTGTAACTCCAGCTCTGGGGGCTCTAAGACGTCTTCCAGCCTCCACTGGCACCCACCCACACACATGACATGCACACGCACACACTCGCTCACACACATATAAATATTTTTTTTAAAACACACTAAATATTCAGTACAGATGAGATTTCTTGTAGGATGTAAACTAGGGTGGAGAGAAATAACGCAAGGTGGGAGAAGGGCTGGGCCAGTGACCAGATGTGGGCGCTGATAAGTCAGGAGAGATGAGGGGCTTGCCTCCTACATTTGCCTTCTCCCATTTCCACAGTGGGGTGAAGATGGAACGAGAACAGCTTATATCCACATGCCCTTGGGTCCTGATAGTCACAGCACACCACCACAGCCTCCTTTCTATGGGAAAGTGTCCATTGAGTCATGGCTTACCATGCCGAAAGCAGGAATGGTCTTTTCATATAAATACTGAGTTTTTATCTCAAATGTAGGTAACTGTGATATGGTAATTTACAGATTTATCTCTCACAAACTGGAAAGGCTTTGAGGAAAACCAAGCAAATTGATTTATATTGGATCGAATAATAACAATGGCTGTTATTTCCGAGGAAAAATATGTATATGCTTTGAGTACCACCAGCACTTTCATGGGTTTAGAAGTTAAAACTGCATGGCCTCTTTTTAATGGAATGTGGAGCTCGGTGTCTGCTCCACAGGCCTGTGTTTTTTTGTTTTTTTTTTTACAGGAAGCTGGCAAGCGTCTTTCACAGCCTATCCACAGGCATTCCCTGCCCCTCCCCACCCCGACTTTCTTTCTTTCTTATTGGTTCCAGGCCAAGAAGGAAGAGAGAATCTCAGCCTGATAGCACAACACAGTACAGAACTTAGAAATACTGTTCTGGACAAAGCGTTTCTCCAAGGTAAATATTGCCACCATAGGAAGAACGGGGGAGCACATAGTTTGGGGTCTCGGATGACAGTGTGACCGCACCGAGATTTGATGGTCTAGTCTGGCACACACTAGGACTGAGTGAAAGGGGAAAAGAGAAGAAAGGGAGGCTGTTGCTTCTGTCTGCAGCCTCACTAAATGTAAAAGAACACCATCTCACCCTGGAGGTCATGGGACTGGTCAGCAAGTGTGTGGGAAAAGACGGAGGGAAGAGAGTCCTAGTGTTCAGACTGAAGACAGCACTCATTCCTTCACGATGAAATAGTTGAGAGATTCTAACTAGAGGTCAAATAAGGAATCTGTTCTATACGAGTCATACATGTGGTCCTGGACCATTGCGCTTTGCACCAAGACTTAACAAACAAGAAAAAAAATTAAGAAATCTCGGAGGGGGGGCGGTTCTGAAAATGCACACTAAGTTAGCCTTTCAGTGGTTCACACAAAATGCTTTATAAATGTCTCATTTTGGAAAATAATGTCCTTAATGCCGCTTCTAAAGAGGAGCTGAGGGGGAGACACAGGCAGACCTCAGAATGCTAGTGGAGCGGGCCACCCTCACCTTGCACATCCACAGGAATAGCTCCAGGCTTTCCCTTTGTGAATCATAATGTTAGCTGGCACCAAGGCTTAAAGGCAGCAGTAGAGCCCTTAGTCAGCTTCAGCGCTCAGGACTCAACTCCTGGGACCTGAACACAAAATGTTCCATCATTTCTATGAAATCCCTCTTTTGCTGTTTAGTTTTTAGCAAGTGGCTATTTCCACTAGGCCCTGAGACGTTTATCTGATAAAGCACTTCCTTTTCCCCTACCAAAAAATGTCTGTGCACTCACATCCGCGGGGATGAAACAATACACAGCTAGATTTTAAATCTCCTTGTCTACTTTCTCTGATTAGATCGTGTATGGCTGGCATTATTCCACCCTTGGTGTTCTGGAAAGCCGGCAAGGGAGGGAGAGCCAGCTTCTGTCATCCCCTCCCTGGCTGTTCTCACAAGGGTTGGGGGAAGTGCAGGCTGTACGTTGGAGGAGAATTTTGTGATACTATTCATTCCCGGCTCTGACAGAGAGGACATTGTTTGCTCACTGTAATAGTCTTGGCAGGGATGTCTGCTGTGCATACAGAATGGGAGCAGAGCAGAACAGTGGGAACCGCTGAATTCTAAGAAACACATCAGCTTAGGGGATTTTTAAAATACATTTTAATAGCTTCTCATTACCAAGATGCAAGTTATAATTTGGGAAAACGTTTTCCTTGGTTCCTTTCTTCACACTGCATTATGCATGTATGGCATAAAGGTCCTTATGAGAGTAGGGGGCCCATCTAAGCTGTGGCATCAACCGTTTCAGTCCTAGGAATTCAGAAAGACATCCTGCGAGCTCCAGACAGCCTCGAGGGTTGCTCCTTGTACATCGGCACTCCTGTTAGCTTGGAGCTCTTGGGAACGAGTATCTGCTACTGAGAGTAATCAGTGTATGGCAGGGACACAGAGAGGGTGCCACCTGCGGTGCAAAAGACACAGAGAATGCTCAAAACTTTAAAGGCCCCAACTTCAGAAGGAGTCTCTGCAGTCTGGCCTGTGTAAAAGGAGGATGGGAGCTAACACTCAGTGACAGCAATGTGCCTCATGTGCGTGAGGATCTGGTTCGATCCTGACTATTACAAACCACAGTAATAGTGATGATGGTGACGGATGAGCTTAGACGGAAGACAGAGGAGTACGTTGATATGACAGTGTGTGGGACTGAATAACAGATACCAGTAAAAATAACTAAGCTCTTCAACCGTCTCCTCCTTTTTTATTCCAATTGATATGTTTTAGATTGCCTGTTTTTAATATAAATATGCAGGATTGCTGAGGGCATAAGATAGAATATGGTATTGTATGAGGGCATCTGAGAGAGGCTGGGCCAGGGGCTCCTGCCTGTGGCGGAGGAGGTCTGTGGAGGTCTGTGGAGGTTCTGCTTGGGTGGCAAGGATAGCTTCAGAGGACCTGCTGACCCATCATTGACTCTGGCATCCAAGAGAAACCCATTTGTTCTCGTGAGTCTGAAGCCCCCAGAACCACTGGACTCCAGGCCTGAGCAGTGTCACTCTCATTGACTCCTGGCTCTCCACACCTGTGAGCACAGCTCATCAAAAAAGGGGCAGGGGTAGAAACTCACAGTCCTTCAGAACTCCTCTTCTGAAGGAAGGAGAGTAAGGGTCGTGTGTGAACATTGATGCAAATCACCCTTATCCACTATGAAGAGAAATGTATGTGAAAGAAGCTACCCTAAAGTTTGAACGCATTTTCTTGTTTAACCGAAACATCGTGGCTCCTGGAAAGGGACCATCTGCATAGCTACCCTGTTGTGATTGTTAGGATGCCCATTTTACTGGGGCAGGAGCAGAGTCAGCGCTGGCATCCAGCAGCTGTGGAATCCAGTCTTAGTGTGCTTGTAACCTACCTACCATCATCGGGGCCCCTGGACCATACCAGAGCCTGCTGAGCAGGGTCTATAAACAGACGCTCACTTCCGTACACAGAGGCATACACAGTATGTTACATCATCGTGTTTGGAAACACTGCCTTTGTCTGATTGTATTTACCTCTGTAGAAACATAATTTATACACTCTTCTTCTGTCTAGAGTAGGCACATGATAGTGATCATTAAGAAACAGAATTCCAGACTTTTCCTTCATGGCCCTCGTGGCACACTGCACCACAGATGCCTGCACAGGCTTCCCACCAGGCCCAGTACCCTCTCACTAGGAGACTGAGCTCCTGGCTACGTTGTGACTTGCCACCTTCAAGAGCACCCCCAGCTGACAGGGATGTGTCAGCAGATAACATGTGACCATTTCCGTCCCTCACCTGATTCCTGGGGTCTCATCTTAACCCAGACCCTCCCAAGGTGGGTTCAAATGAGTCTTTTTTTTCTCCTTAAAATGTTTTATTATTTGAAATTTCTATTTTGTATTAAATATCCTAATCATATTGAATATTATAAGAATTGAATAATACATCAAGATATTTCATTCAACTTTTCATATCCTTTAGTACCCTAAGAATATCATTAAAACATATTGAATAATGGCCATAACTCCAGATTCTGCGTCTAATGCTTGAGTACTAAATTAGATTTCAAATCATTCAAAATAATCTTTGGAAATTAAACATAGTAGAAGAACAAAAATGTTAGAGAAACATTAGGTAATATATTAAAAAACGTACAATACCAGCTGACATAGAGTGAGAGTATTCAAAATGTGTTATATGTCTGTATAAATTGTCTAATAATCAGTTTACTTAAAAAAGATATCCCTGTTTCTATTAGAGAATTTATGTAATCAGTAAGAAAAATTTTAGAAATATCAAAATAAGAAAAACCCTTTGAAATCAAACATTATGAAAATGTTCATTTTGTTATTATTAATGTCCAACCTTAGTAAAAAGAGCAAACATGGGCTGGTTAGTGGCCACCGGCACAAATTTAGCACAGGACTGACCTGTCTGGCCTTGTGGGAGAGAATGTGCATAATCCTGTAGAGACTTGATGTCCCAGGGAACAGGGATACCTGGGGGGGAGGGGAGGGAGATTGTCAGAGGAGGTATAGGGAGTCTGTAGGGATGGGGTGAGGATGAGGCACTGGGAGTGAGGGGGAGCACCCTCTCAGAAGACAAAGAGAAGGGGGTATGCTGTGAAGACTCTGGTATGGGGGACCAGGAGGGTAACAATATTTGGATTGTAAATAAATAAAGTAATTAATTTTAAAAAATGCTAATTTTCATACACAATGAGAAAATCTTTCAGTAATGATATTTCAATGATGTTTGTAGACTGTTTATAATATTTTCAAATCTTAATGTTTCTCAAATACAGTAATAATTTTAAGATGCCTTTCATTAAATTTATGTGTCAATTTCAAAATATATAAAATAATACCATATAATCAGATTATTATCCTTTAGGCTCATTTACACATCAATTTAATGTTACCTTTTAGTGTGAATTTTACTATGTCAATTTACTAAAAAAAAAAAGTCATCAAATTTCTCTTAAAACCTCAGTTTTCCTAATTCTTTGCCAGACTTTAATTGATGTCTGAGCACTGAGATATCAATTCTTTTTTTTCCTTTTTCTTTTTATTGGACAATTTATTTATTTACATTTCAAATGTTATATACTCTCTAGAAGCCTCCTATCCCATTCCCCACCCCCTGCTTCTATGAGGGTGCTCCCACACACACACACCCACTCCTGGTTGCCTGCTCCCCCATTCCCCTACACTGGGGCATCGAGCCTTCACAGGACCAAAGGCCTCTCCTCCCATTGATGTCCCACAAGGCCATCCTCTGCTACATATGTGGCTGGAGCCATGAGTCCCTCCATGTGTACTCTTTGGTTGGTGGTTTAGGCCCTGGGTGGTCTGGTTGGTTGATATTGTTGTTCTTTCCAATGGGCTTGCTAACCCCTTCAGCTCCTTATTCCTTTCTCTAACGCCTCCATTGGGGACCCCTCGCTCAATCCAATGGTTGGCTGTGAGCATCTGTATCTGTATTTGTCAGGCTGTGGCAGAGCCTCTCAGGAGACAGCTATATCAGGCTCCTGTCAGCAAACACTTCTAGCAATCTGCCATAGTGTCTGGGTTTGGTGTCTGTACATGGGATGGATCCCCAGGTGAGGCAGTCTCTGGATGGCCATTCCTTCAGTCTCTGCTCACACTTTGTCTCTGTGTCTCCTCCCTTGAGTATTTTGTTCCCCTTTCTAAGGACGGAAGCATCCACTCTGGTCTTCCATCTTGTTGAGCTTCATGTGGTCTGTGAATTGTATCTTGGGTATTCCAAACTTTTGGCCTAATATCCACTTATCAGTGAGTGCGTGCCATGTGTGTTCATTTGTGACTGAGTTACTTCACTCAGGATGATATTTTTCTAGTTCTATCCATTTGCCTAAGAATTTGATGAAGTCGTTGTTTTTAATAGCTGAGTAGTACCCCGTTGTGTAGATGTACCACATTTTCTGTATCCATTCTTCTGTTGAGGGACATCTGGATTCTTTCCAGTTTCTGGCTATTATGAATAAGGCTGCTATGAACATAACAGAGCATGTGTCCTTGTTACATGTTAGAGCATCATTTGGGTATATGCCCAGGAGTGGTATTGCGGGGTCCTCTGGTAGAACTATGTCCAATTTCCTGAGGAACCACCAAACTGATTTCCAGAGTGTTTGTACCAGCTTGCAATCCCACCAGCAATGGAGGAGTGTTCTTCTTTCTCCACACCTGACACCTGAGTTTTTGATCCTAGCCTTTCTGACTGGTGTGAGGTGGAATCTCAGGATTGTTTTGATTTGCATTTCCCTAATGACTAAAGATGTTGGCATTTCTTTAGGTGTTTCTCAGCCATTAGATATTCCTCAGTTGAGAATTCTTTGTTTAGTTCTGTACCCCATTTTTTACTAAGGTTATTTGGTTCTCTAGAGTCTAACTTCTTGAGGTTTTATATATGTGTGTGTGTGTGTGTGTGTGTGTGTGTGTGTGTGTGTGTGTGTGTGTTGGATATTAGCCCTCTATCAGATGTAGGATTAGTAAAGATCTTTTCCCAATCTGTTGGTTGCATTTTTGTCCTATTGACAGTGTCCTTTGCCTTACAGAAGATTTGCAATTTTATGAGGTCCCATTTATCTATTGTTGATCTTAGAGCATAGGCCATTGGTGTTCTGTTCAGGAAATTTTAAACTGTAGCCATGTGTTCCAGGCTCTTCCCTACTTTCTCTTCTATTAGATTCAGTGTATCTGGTTTTGTGTAGAGGTCCCTGATCCACTTGGACTTGAACTTTGTACAAGGAGATAAGAATGGATCAATTTGCATTCTTCTACATGCTAAATGCCAGTTGAAGCAGCACCATTTGTTGAAAATGCTGTCTTTTTTTCTTCTGGATGGTTTTAGCTCCTTTGTCAAAGATCAAGTGACCATAGGTGTGCGGGTTCATTTCTGGGTCTTCAATTCTATTTCATTGATCTATCTGCCTGTCTCTGTAAGAATGCCATGCAGTTTTTATCAGTATGGCTCTGTAATACAGCTTGAAGTCAGGGATGGGGATTCCCCCAGAAATTCTTTTATTGTTAAGAATAGTTTTTGCTATCCTGGGTTTTTGGTTATTACAAATGAATTTGCAAATTGCTCTCTCTAACTATATGAAGAATTGAGTTGGAATTTTGATGGGGATTTCATTGAATCTGTAGATTGGTTTTGGCAGGATGGCTATTTTTACTATATTAATCCTGCCAACCCATGAGCATGAGAGATCTTTCCATCTTCTGAGGTCTTCTTCAATTTCTTTCTTCAGAGACTTGAAGTTCTTGTCATCCAGATCTTTCACTTGCTTGGTTAGAGTCACACCAAGGTATTTTATATTATTTGTGACTATTGTGAAGGGTGTCATTTCCCTAATTTCTTTCTCAGCCTGTTTATCCTTTGTGTCGAGGAAGGCCACTGGTTTGCTTGAGTTAATTTTATATCCAACTACTTTGCTGAAGTTGTTTTTCAGATTTAGGAGTTCTCTAGTGGAATTTTTGGGGTCATTTAAGTATACTATCATATCACCTGCAAATAATGATAATTTGACTTCTTCCTTTCCAATTTGTATCTTCTTGATCTCCTTTTGTTGTCTAATTGCTCTGGCTAGGACTTCAAGTACAATGTTGAATAGGTAGGGAGAGAGTAGGCAGCCTTGTCTAGTCCCTGATTTTAGTGGGATTGCTTCAAGTTTCTCTCCATTTAGTTTGATGTTGGCTACTGGTTTTCTGTCTACTGCTTTTACTATGTTTAAGTATGGGCCTTGAATTCCTGATCTTTCCAAGGCTTTTAACATGAAGGGATGCTGAATTTTGTCAAATGCTTTTTCATTATCTAATGAAATGATCGTGTGATTTTTTTTCTTTGAGTTTGTTCACATAATGGATTACATTGATGAATTCCCATATATTAAGCCATCCCTGCATCCCTGGGATGAAGCATAGTTGAGCATGATGGATGATCATTTTGATGTGTTCTTGGATTCAGATTTTGAGAATTTTATTGAGTATTTTTGCATTGATATTCATAAGTCAAATTGGTCTGAAGTTCTCTTTCTTTGTTTGGTCCTTGTGTGGTTTACATATGAGTGTAATTGTGGCTTCATAGAATGAATTAGGTAGTGTTCCTTCTGTTTCTATTTTTTGAAATAGTTTGAAGAATATTCATATTAGGTCTTCTTTGATGGTCTGTTAGAATTCTGCACTGAACTCATCTGGTCCTGGGCTTTTTTTAGTTGGAAGATTTTTTTTAAAGACTGCTTCTATTTATTTAGGGCTTATAGGACTGTTAAGGTGATTTATCTGATCCTGATTTAACTTTGGTACCTGGCATCTGTCTAGAAAATTGCACATTTCATCCAGATTTTCCAGTTTTGTTGAGGATAGGCTTTTGTAGGAGGATCTGATGATTTTTTTTAATTTCCTCAGTTTCTGTTGTTATATCTCCCTTTTCATTTCTGATTTTGTTAATTTGGATACTGTCTCTGTGCCCTCTGCTAAGTCTGGATAAGGGTTGATCTATCTTGCTGATTTTCTCAAAGAACCAGCTCCTGGTTTGGTTGATTCTTTGTATAGTTCTTTTTGTCTCTACTTGGTTGATTTCAGCCCTGAGTTTATTTGCTGCCATCTACTCCTCTTGGGTGTATTTGCTTCTTCTTGTTCTAGAGCTTTCAGATGTGCTGTCAAACTGCTAGTGTATGTTCTCTCCAGTTTCTTTTTAGAGGCACTCAGAGTTATGAGTTTTCCTCTTAGCACTGCTTTCATTGTGTCTAATAAGTTTGGGTATGTTGTGCCTTCATTTTCATTAAATTCTAAAAAGGTCTTTAATTTCTTTATTTCTTCCTTGGCCAAGTTACCATTGAGTAGGGCGTTGTTCAGCTTCCATATGTATATGGGCTTTCTGTTGTTTTTGTTGTTATTGAAGACCAGCCTTAGTCAGTGGTGATCTGATAGGATGCATGGGATTATTTTTATCTTCTTGTATTTTTTGAGGCCTGATTTGTGACCAATTATATGATCAATTTTGGAGAAGGTACCATGAGGTGCTGAGAAGAAGGTGTATTCTTTTGCTTTAGGATGAAATGTTCTATAGATACCTGTTAAATCCATTTGGTTCATAACTTCTGTTAGTTTCAATGTGTCTCTGTTTAGTTTCTGTTTCCATGATCTGTCCAGTGATGAGAGTGGGGTGTTGAAGACTCCCACTATTATTGTGTGAGGTGCAATGTATGCTTTGAGCTTTTAGTAAAGTTTCTTTTATGAATGTGGGTGCCCTTGTATTTGGAGCATAGATGTTCAGATTTGATAGTTCATCTTGGTAGAGTTTACCTTTGATCACTTTAGGTTGAAAATCGATTTTATTCAATATTAGAATGGCTACTTCGCTTGTTTCTTGGGACCATTGCTTAGAAAATTGTTTTCCAGCCTTTTACTCTGAGGTAATGTTTGCCTTTGTCACTGACACAGGGTTCCTGTATGCAGCAAAATGTTGGGTCCTATTTATGTATCCACTCTGTTAGTCTACGTCTTTTTACTGGGGAATTGAGTCTACTGATGTTAAGAGATATTAAGGAAAAATGATTGTTGCTTACTTCCTGGTATTGTTGTTGTCAGAGGTGGAATTATGTTTGTGTGTCTGTCTTCTTTTGGGATTGTTGAAAGAACATTACTTTCTTGCTTCTTCTAGGGTGTAGTTTCCCTCCTTGTGTTGATGTTTTCCATCTATTATCCTTTGTAGGGCTGGATTGTGGAAAGAATTGTGTAAATTTGGCTTTGTCATGGAATTTCTTAGTCTCTCCATCTATGGTTATTGAGAGTTTTGCTGGGTATAGTAGCCTGGGCTGGCATTTGTGTTCTCTTAGGGTCTGTGTGACATCTGCTCAGTAACTTCTGGTTTTTATAGTCTCTGGTGAGAAGTCTGGTATAATTCTGATAGGTCTGCCTTCATATGTTACTTGACCTTACTGCTTTTAATATTCTTTCTTTGTTTTGTTCATTTGGTGTTTTTATTATTATGTGACAGGAGGAATTTCTTTTCTGGTCCAGTCTATTTGGAGTTCTGCAGGCTTCTTGTATGTTCATGGGCACCTCTTTCTTTAGGTTACAAAAGTTTTCTTCTGTAATTTTGTTGAAGACATTTACTGACCCATTACCTTGGGAGTCTTCACTCTCTTCTATACCTATTATCCTTAGGTTTGGTCTTCTCATTGTGTCCTGGATTTCCTGGGTGTTTTGGGTTAGGAGCTTTTTGCTTTTTTCATTTCCTTTGACTGTTGTGTCAATGTTTTCTATGGTATCTTCTGCCCCTGAGTTTCTCTCTTCTATCTCCTGTATTCTGTTGGTGATGCTTACATCTATGACTCCTGATTTCTTTCCTAGATTTTCCAGGGTTGTCTTCCTTTGTGATTTCTTTATTGTTTCTATTTCCATTTTTAGATTCTGGATGGTTTTGTTCAATTCCTTCACCTTTTTGGTTGTGTTTTCCTGTAATTCTTTAAGGGATTTTTGTGTTTCCTCTTTAAGGGCTTCATCCTGCTTACCTGTGTTCTCCTGGGGTTTTTTGGTTTTGTTGTTGTTGTTGTTTTTATTATGGTTTCCAGTTTAGTGGGTTTTTTTTTAACTTTTATTGCATTATGATGAGAAAAGTTACATGATTTCAATTTGTCTGAATTTGTTAACATTTAAAAACATATTTTAAGTAAATAGAATTAAATCACATTCTTGTTTACCTTTTGTACCCCCCACTCCTCCCAGAAACCCTCCTTCAATACTTATAATATCTTTTTTGTCATATTCCTTAAAATTTATAAAATATTATAACAATAAAAATAAGTATTGTAAAAGTTGTTTGATATAAAACAACAATCAATTTAACAGTCTTATGTAGATGCTCATCTACAGCAACAGTGAAAATACATTTTTCTCAATATAAATTTTAAATAACTCCAAACATATTAACTGTATATTTCAAAATAATACACCACTACTAGTATTTTCTTAAATGAACATAAATATATAAAGTCTTTTTGTTTGTTTGTTTTGTATTTAGTAGAGTTTAAAATCTTGGCTCTTACTGTAGTACAAACCCAAAATAAGAATTTTTAGACATTGGATTTCATTGTAATAAGACTGTACTTCAATGACTCTCACATCACCAAAGGATTTTAGCTCCATCGTAGCTAAGCTGAGAGTTGATAGTTCTGCTGGGCCAATGAGTAAATTTTAAGCACGATTTTTGGATACAGACTTCCTGCTATGGTCAAAGCTATTTGACTTGAGTGAATGACTTTATTCTCAGCCCACAGAGAACAGGTTACATTCATTTAAGAAATGGTGTATGTATTAAGATGGTCTATCCATAAAGTCATTCGCCAACTGTTTCAATGAACAATGGTTCTGCTTGGAGGGTGGCACAGACATTAGGTAAGGGTAAGACTTTGGTTCATTCCTGTAGTTCTTTAATGGATTTTTGTGTTTCCTCTTTAAGAGCTTCTAGCTGTTTATCTGTGTTCTCCTGTATTTCTTTAAGGGTGCTATTCATTTCTTTCTTAAAGTCCCGTATCATCATCATGAGAAGTGATTTTAGATCTTAATCTTGCTTTTCCGGTATAATGGAGTGTCCAGGACTTGCTATGGTGGGAGAATTGGGTTCTGATGATGCCAAGTGACCTTGGTTTGTGTTGTTTATTTTCTTACACTTGTCTTCTCCCCCCCACCACCACCATCTGGTTATCGCTAGTGCTACCTGCCCTTGCTAAATCTGACTGGAGCCTGTCCTTCCTGTGATCCTAGTTGTGTCAGAACTCCTCAGAGTCAAGCTGTCTCTGGGATCCTGTGATTCTAAGATCCTGTGATCCTGGGCTTGTCAGAGCGCCTGGGAGTGGAGCTTCCTGTGGGTGTTGAGGGACTGGCTGCGGAGCTTGTGCCCAAGGTCTGCTCAGGACACCAGCCCAGAGAGACCAGGCTCCTGTATTTTTTTAAGGGAGTTATTCATGTCCTTCTTAACGTCCTCTATTATCACTATGAGATGTGACTTTACATCAGTCTTGCTTTTCTGGTTTGTTGGGGTATCCAGGGCTCTCTGTGGTGTGAGAACTGGGTTCTGATGATGCCAGGAGGCCTTGGTTTCTGTTGCTATGTTCTTCCCCTTGCCTCTCACTATTTGGTTATCTCTGCTGTTAGTTGATCTTGCTGTCTCTGACTGGCGCCTGTCCCTCCTGTGAGCCTGTGATCTTAGGTGTGTCAGCCCTCCTGGGAAACCAGCTCTCTCAGGGCAGGATTTGGCTATAGATAGCTGTGCCAGAAGTTTAACTCTAGGGCACAGATGGAGACTGGAAGGGTCCTGTCCCCAATTGCTCTGTGGTTTCTGTACCCTTTAGTCTCCTGGTGGGTCCCACTTTTGCCAGTTATTGGAGCAAAAGTGTTGGTCTCACCTCTGAACTTAGAAGTATAGCACTCCTGGGAAACCAGCTCTCTCTGGGCAGGGTTTGAGTCCGGAAAGCTGTGCCACAGGGTTAACTCCGGGGCACAGATGGAGACCAGAAGCCAAAGGAGTCTTAATAGGTGTAGTTCCCCAACCATGGCCCCAAAAGAGAAGAGAGAACTGGTTTTGAATTTATAAGCAGACATGTTTTGCAGATATGAGTTAGAGAAGATTCACTTGTTATAAGACTTCTCAAATTTTTCCTATGACTCTGTAAAGTGACATGTAAACTGTAGAGCTTCGTAAACCGTGTCTTCTTTCTGGTGGGGAGAAGAATGACCAGCATCTCTTGGATGCTTTAAGAAGAGAAAGAGACTCATGGTGTGGAGAGAAACCATGTGCTAATGAGACGATAAACTCCTTTGGGGATCCCAGCCTTGCAGAAAGTGATTGCCACTGGGACCTAGGCTTTCATCTGTTAAATATGGCAGATAGAGCTGGACTGTCTCTAAGGTCTTTGCGTGTTTATAAACTCGGGACTATTGATAACCTGCTCTATTCTACAAGGACCACACTCACAACCCAGGGAAAGGGAAGCACAGCAGGAGTAAAGTGGGGTACGGGAAATAAGAAGAGGAGGGGTGTTAGTATAAAGATGAATTCTACAAGGTCCTTCGTGCCGCATGGAATAGAACCAAATTTTATTATGAGTGTTTTAATCAACTGTTTGAAAAGGGAACTGTGTTCGTTGCTTTATGATTAATGATGTTCTAAACCCAAACAATTAGACATTCCCAGGAGAAACAACTGTTCCTAGTTTTGAGACCAGAATTTCTCCATGATCTTTTAGACAGTAATTTGGGTTCTGCTTCAAGAAGATAAAATTTTTAGTAGATGTGAGTCACAGGGAGCTGGGTGCGCATTGTCCCTATTCCTGAACCCTGCCAGCCTTCCTTGGTGGGCGGGATGCCCGAGTCTTGGCTGTCTGAGCTCTGAGGTGTTCTCCAGAACCCGATTGGCTTTGTGATTTACTGGTACAGTCCCAGTAAATGCTGTTGGTGGTCAAGCATACTAGCTTGACTTTCCACCTGTCCATGTCCTCAAGGCCCCATGTCCACCCTTATGTAATGTCTTATAGTGTGCCCGGGCCTAGAGCACTGAGTCCTTCCCAGCAGCTACACTGTGGAAATCACCGAGATTCAACATGCCCCAGGAGTTGTAAACATTTTATAGCACTAAAGGTTCAAACTCCATCTCTGTTTTTATAGTATTTGATAAATGAAATGATGAGCCAAATGTTTGAGACAATAATAATGTTTGAGAAAGTGTTTTTGGAATATGCCAACAGAGAAAGTCGGGTGAGCAAATACACTTAGTGCTTACATTTAAAGTTCCCATTTCAGCTTTCTACAGTTTCAGTATTAGTTAAGTGTGGTTTCTTTATACATGCAGTGGAGAGCAGATTGTTGACAGTAAACATTAAGAAACATTGCTGTTATCACATTAGTACTTACAGTTGTGTGTGCAGAATTTGTACAGACTAATTGTGATGGTGGGAATAGTGCGTGTGTGTGTGTGTGTGTGTGTGTGTGTGTGTGTGTCTCCATGCCAAAAACTTTTTGTCAGTTTCTTTTGTCATATTATTAACTACAAAAAAATTTGTAAGTTTAGTGTTTTTGACCTTAAGATACCATAATGTTAGTCACTGTGAACATTTATGCATCTTAGTATCATAATATATTAAATATAGCTTTAAAATTACACACTTAATTCCTAAAACAATAATATATTGCAAAATTGCAATTTCAAAAATGGTTGGTGGGTTGGAGAGATGGCTCAGTGGTTAAGAACACTTGGAGCTCTTGCAGAGAAAGAGCAACACAGGTATTGTGTCTCGTTCCTCATGGCGGCTCACCATCATCCATAACTCTAGTTCCAGAAAGTCTAAAGCCCTCCTCTGACCTCCTCAGGCACCAGGCCTGCGTGTAATGCACAGTCATATGCACAGGCAAAACAATCATACAGATAAAATAAATCTTTTCTAAATATTTTAAATTTTTGGCAAGGCATGCATTTCATTACAAAATAAACAGAATAAATTAAAAGTGCATTACTTTTTAAGTAGAAAAATCACAAAATATAATGCCTAAAGTTTATTTTTAAATAAATTTGGCTATACTTAATAATAATATACCAAAAAAGCAAAATTTTACATGACATTTTTTGTATATTATAAACCATTTAAATATCTGCCATGAAGGCTTATAAAACTTTAACCCTGAAAGTCAGCATAGGCCATACTTTTAATAAAGTCCTGGAAAGCTGTTGAAATAATAATCTTTATGTTCATTGTAATTGGAATCTTGCCATTCTTTGAGATTTATTTATTTTTATTTTCTGTATATGAGTGTTTTACCTGCGTGTATATCTGCACAACATGTGTGCCTGGTTTTCAGGAAGGCCAAATGAAGGTGCCACATGCCGTAGAACTGGAGTTATAGGTGATTCTGTTCCCCTCAACTAGATGCTGGGATTGAACCTTGGTCCCATGAAAGAGCAGCAAGTGTTCTTAACCACTGAACCATCTCTCCAGCCCGCAAATCACAGGTGTGTGCTAGTTTGTTGTTTGTGCAACATCAGGGATCGAACCCAGGATTTCACACAGGTGAGACAAGTGCTCTTCCACTGAACTATGCTGGCCCAGCTCCAATCTTGCCAGTCTTATAATCCATAAGTACAGTTACTTTACTACTATATACATATTTATTGACTAAAGACAAGTAGCCTCATAAGCATTGTAATTGGCTATGAGCCCCGATCAATTGCAGAGGAAATCCTGAAGTCTACTGGGAGGGTCATTTTACTAGAAGAAAATGTCCTAAAGCAGAGCTCACACCACTCCCCAACCCATGCCAGGCCTCCTGGAGTTTTCTGACCTTGGAGACTACTCCTTGAGATGAATACCAACCTTAAATGTCCCTGCAAATCACTATATCGTTTGTGTTCCCTTTACGCACTGAATGCTAGAGAGCCATACCATTCCCTAACTGTCAGTCAGAAACCAGTGATGTTGCTCCATTTATTGTTCCTTCATATAAAAGGAGATCTCTCAAGAATTTCTACTTTCTACTAAAATACCATAGTTTTCCTTTCTTAGTCCCCTTGGGTGCTGTTGGGATCTTCTTCTTCGGCACACTTATCAGTTTTGAAGCTCTGTCTTTATCCATCTCTTCCATCATAGTAGATAAAGGTTACACCCACTGTTCCTTTCAAGACAGCACTAGCCACATTCAGAATTACTTAGCGTGTACTCACTGCTTTCCAGGGTTGGCTCTAATCAACGGTTTGGTTCGGTTTTGGTTTTGTTCTTTTGGTTGGCCCTTCTTGGTGTTAGTTTAAAACCCCACCTGTCATCCCAGCACTGTTGGAGTGTCCCTTGGACAGGCCGGCAAGAGACAAACCCATTCGAAGAAGTAGCTTTTACGTTGCATTAGCTGAAGTAAAGTACAGTATCTCCTGGAATCGTACGGAGTTGTTATTTTCAGACTGTAGAACAAGTCATCTGTACTAGAAAAGAGTGGTCGGTGTGCTGTTCTTGGAGGCCCAGAGAGCCTTGTTAGGCTTTAGAGTTACCCATTTATAGCGCAGCTTCAATCAGAGTCGAACGCTTGGCATCTCTATAAGGTACACACGCTTTAACATTCTTTGTTGGGATCTAACAATGCACTTCGGAGTAACATGAATCAGCCTTGTTTGGGAAATGTTTCACCTAGACCTTGGCAGGAAAATGATCAGAGAATCGCTGTGGGCTTTAAAAAAAAAAAAAAAAAAAAAAAATTAACCGAGCCAATGGTGGCAAATTATACAATATTCTCATGGTTGGTTGTGAAATGCATGTTACTTCTAGCACTCTGTCCTATCCTTTGCTTTTTAGGATTAATAAATCCATGGTAAAAAAAAAAATATATATCAGAGACCGTGCGCCAGGTCCTTCCAAATGTCACACTCTTTTCAACTTAACCTTACTCCTTTGCACAGCGTATTTCTCATAACTAAAGCCTGAGGTGACTTCATTAGCATGTGCCCTTTTCCTTCATACTAGAGAACAGGAGAGCAGTAGCGTAGGATTACACCCTCTGAATCCTGGTGTCCATTCATCTCTCCCTCCCGCTTCCCTGTCGCTGGCCTTCTAAGAGTGTGTATGGTATGCCTCCCATTCCCTGGCCGGTCTCTCTCTCCTCCCCATCTCTCAAAGAAAGAAAAAAAAAAAAAAAAGAGCACAGCAACTAAATGTCACACGCCATCCTGGGCTGGATCCTGGGATGAGAAGCCAGTCATCAGGACCCTTGGATGCTGGCTCACACCTCCCAGCATTTGTGAGGTGGAAGCAGGACCATGGCCTCCAGTCCAACCAGGGTTACAGAATGAGATTCTTGTCTTCAAAAAAAATGGGTAAAGGCTAAGAAAATATGAATTAAATGATAACCCGTATGTCGATACTAATTTATTAATTATAGTATGCTAATATAAGATGTTAATGATGGACTAGAAAAACCAGGGCATTTTACATGGACATAGTAAATGGCCTAACCCCATTTGTAAGAAGAGCTGCTGTAGACAGCGAGCCTATCTCATCTCCCCTTACTAAAATCCTCCACTGAACAGGTGGCAGAGGCTGGAGACCGGCCCCAGTCCTGCAGCCTGAGTTTGTGCAATAGAATATATTTTGTCTTTGCCCTCCAGATGCCCGGAGTGGGCATATAGGCTCAGAGATTCAAGGGCAGGTACCCAGACATTGGGGTGGGAGCACTGGTCGGCGTGAGCTACAGCTCACATCTTCTTTTCCTGTCTACAAAGTCAGGTCCGACCAGGTCTTTCTTTGGGGGAACCCTCTAATTTAGAGTATTATCTTAAAAGTGCATTTGTAAATCTAGTCACAGAATCTATTAAGGATGAAATATCGGCATTAAAGTGATTTGTATATATTATATACTCTGTAACAAGATTTACAGTTTTGACACTTTTGAACTCTTGACCAAAATAATCATAATTTTGAAACACTTGTGCCATGTGAGAGGGTCGCTTGTACACAGGAAAATAAGGCCATGTTCTTTGGCAGCCCTATGTTGAATCTAAAACTAAAATTAAACCACACTGCCATAGCACATTGTAGCTTAGTTTGTGATAAAATGATTTTATCCACACAATAATGTATATTTTCAGCGAAAGAGTTTAGATTAATATGCCTTTAGACTATACACTTAAGTGATAATTAGCTGTGCTGGTTATTTAATACAGTCTGTAGTGTTTTATGTGTTACTTAATTTAGGCCAATAAAATCTTGAATGCCCATTTATGTTGGAGGCTTTTAGGACATTTTGGGTTCTGACAAGTGTTCAGTTCACATTACGCTTAGTGTTAATCATAGGGACATTCCTCATCTAGTAATTATTTTTTAGTTCCTTTGAATCCAGTCATTGCTAGCGCAAGAAATTATTTCTTAGCTGTAGTACATCAGCACTGAGTTTTGATTACGAGCACATTAAAAAGGCTTTGTTATAATTACCTTGAAAGTTAAATCCCATAATGACTGTGAGGGAGAGGGAGCTGGAGCTGTCTGTGGTTCTCAATTACTCCTCGGTAAGATCACCCACAGGTTCCTGGTGTCCCTACATGCAAGCTGTACCCCAACACTGATTAGCCCAATCTCTACAGGCAGGTTGTATTCAGAGTCCCCAGGGGTGTCTACTGTGCAGCTGAGATTGAAGACGGCTGCCTTGGAAAGCAATCGGCCTCCAAGGTGGCCCTCCATCACAGGACGCTCCTGCTGTTTGTGACTGGCTGGCTTGAGCCAGGGAGCAGCAAAGAGAAACACGAACAAACAATAGCTTGTGCCTTACCCTGACTCTCCATCCAACAGGCGTAGGCCGCAGCTGTCCTGACCGTGAAAACCCTTACAGGCAAGTCGTCCATGGCTCCTGGGTGATGCTGGCTTTGCCTCATTCTGCTTGGCACCTTACTTCCGCCCCCCCCCCCTGCCACCCAGCCTAGGATCAATAGCAGCTGACAGTTAAACAGCACCTGCTGAGTACTGGGCCCCATGCAAACGAATGTTGATGTTAGGAAATCATCCAGGAAAGGTGAATTAATGAGCCAGAGTTCTTGGCTTTTCTGGCAGGAGGACCTGAGTTCAATCCCCAGAGCCCTCATTATAGGGAGAAATCTGGAGTTCTGTTTTGTTAGAAAAAAAAAAAATCTTATGTCATTCCATCATTTGTTCACTTTCTTAATAAAAGAACTCAATCAAAAGTAAGGCTTGGGCTGGAGAGATGGCTCAGTGGTTAAGAGCATTGACTGCCCTTCTGAAGGACCTGAGTTCAAATCCCAGCAACCACATGGTGGCTCACAACCACCCGTAATGAGATCTGATGTCCTCTCCTGGAGTGTCTTAAGAGAGCTATGGTGTACTTGCATATAATAAATAAATAATAAATCTTTGCTGGGCAGTGGTGGCACACGCCTTTAATCCCAGCACTTGGGAGGCAGAGGCAGGTGGATTTCTGAGTTCAAGGCCAGCCTGGTCTACAGAGTGAGTTCCAGGACAACCAGGGCTACACAGAGAAATCCTGTCTTGAAAAACCAAAAAAAAAAAAAAAGGTAAGTCTTAAAATTGCCACAAAACTACAAATGATCTCGTAAACAGAAGTAAAATAGTAACCCTGTATCTATCTCCTGGGGCAAGCTTAGGGCAGCCATTTGTCTAGCTCTTTACCCTGTGGAGAGGTTTGCTAGCCGCTCTGTGTGACATGGGTCAGTGTGGCTTAGCTCATCTTAGCTGGGCTCTTCTCCCATGTCTGGGCTTCAGCTGAGACAGACACACTGGCTGACAGAGCTCTGCTCTGTGATTCCCTCCCAGGGTATTGTAGTCTTGATGAAAGGGGCATCAGGTTTCCTTGAGAATACAAGATGTCTCAGACTTCCCAGAACGGAGATATTTGCCATTTTTTGCTACATTTCTTTGCTAAAATGTCGACTGGTCAGTCTCTATTCAGATGGTGGAAAGGCAGATTTCCTCTCTTGAGAAAAAAAGATACTGAAATCTCACATTGTGAAGGGCAAGGATAAAGGAAAGAGTGGGCAGTTGTATTCCTTTCACTGTCATCCAGAGGGCAGAAAAAAAGTCGTGAGAGATTCCTGAGAAGTAGTTACATTTGAGCCGATTTCAAAAACACGGAATTAATTTCAGGTGTTAGGAATAGCAAGACCAAGAGCACCAAATCACAGTCTCCTTAGACATAGAAACAACCCAAGAGGCACATCTAACCTGACACCGAGGGCACCACCTATATGCTCTGGAGTCAGGACAGTGACGCGTCTGAAGAGCCCTCGTGTCAGATGTGATGACCTGAGAGAGCTTCACCATGTACCAGCAGGTAGAGCATGGACAAGTGACAGTGCCTGTGTTTAGTACAGAGAGGTCAGCACCATGTCTGTTAGCGTTCACGGTGTGACCGGCCACCCCCTCAACTTGACAGTTTGCAAACAGCTATCTCCTTAGCTTGTGGTTCCAGGTCTTTCCAGTCTGTGCTGGCTTACCTGGGCAGCTCTGATCTCACCAGGGCTTATTATGAGCCCACCATTAACCTGTAGCCTGTGATGGCTTTCTGAGTCTAGAGGCTTAGTGGATTCGAGAAAGCATTGGGGCAGCTGGGCCCAAGTCCATGAACACTGAGCCTGGGCTTTGTAGAGAGAAAACAAGGACCCCAGGTATAAACCGTGAAGCATGCATAGCTTGCTGGAAGGTTCAGAATGGATATACAGTTACTCCCACTTCTTTGTGTAGGTAGAAATGGATCAAAAGGCCAGCCCAGAATTAAGAGTAGAGAAACAGCTGCTTCTCACTGAAAAGACCTTATGAAGTCACTTTACAAGCAGTGAGGATCCCGGGAGGGGGCCGGGGGCGGGTGAAATTGTCTGTCATCTCTCCCACCTACCTCACAAACCTACAAAGAACAAGTTAAATGGAGTTTCATTTTTCTAGCTTCCAGGCACTTGAGGTGCCAAGTGCCAAAGTCCCCGGAAACTTGTGCCTTTTCAGTACTGTCAACTGTTTCTTAGATGTTATTAGAAGTAAGATTTTTTTATCCAAATGCATAATTGCTTTCTTTTAAAGGATCAAAGGAGCCCCTGTCAAACACTACTCACAGAGGTTAAGGGCCAGGCAGCTTTCCCAGCCTCGCACGATAATAAATGTAGGGAAGATCGTCTCAGCCTGCATGTGTAGCCCTGACTCAGGGTCAGGCACTGTCACTTGATGGGGCTACTGGAGCTTGGTGGCAGTGGTGCATAACACATAAAGGGTCAACCCAGGGGAAGAACCATAAGCAATAAGATACAATAAGATTTCATCTCCCAAACAATCGACTTTCATAATGAGTAAGAATCCATTTCAAAACTTGGGCTCTTAATAAACCTTTATCGATTCACTTCACTAGTGTAAGTATTTTCATCAGACCACTTAAGCCCCACAGAGTCCAGATTGATCCAGAAAGTGCACACAAATCCTATGATCGCGCTGAGAGGAGGTCATCTGTCTGGAAGCTAGAATATGTAATTAGTGATGTGGGTAAAAATACCTGTTTTGAAATGAATAAAACATCAAAGGTTATTCAAAAATGATTAGAGGGTCAGGGATGTGTCTCAGTGGGTAGAGCATTTCAGAGGGCCAGAGTTGTGTCGGTGAATAGAACATTTCAGAAGGTCAGGGGTGTGTCTCAGTGGGTAGAGCATTTCAGAGGGTCAGAGGTGTGTCTCGGTGGGTAGAGAATTTCAGAGGGTCAGAGTTGTGTCTTGGTGGGTAGAATATTTCAGAGGGTCAGGGGTGTGTCTCGGTGGGTAGAGAATTTCAGAGGGTCCAGAGGTGTGTCTCAGTGGGTAGAGCATTTGCTCTTCAACTGTAAGTACCTGAGTCTGCAGTCTATGGCCCCATATAAACAGTATGGTGTAACTACATGTTCACCTGTGACCACAGTGCTGGAGGTGGGGTTGGAGACAGATCCCAGCAGTTTGCTGGCCTTCCAAACAGCCAAACTAGCAAGCTCCTAGTCCAGCAAGAAACCTTGCCTCAAGAGAATGAAGAAGAGAAACAGAAGACCTGACATTATCTTCTAGCCTTTGCAGAGATAGGTGCTCCTACACAGGTGTGCATACACACTACACACCGCATGTGGATGCACATTGTAGAATTATGGCAAATTCATAAAGGGATCCACCCTTTTATAACAATGGACAGTTTAAGCCCCTGAAACAGATGTCATATGTGGGATCTCTGCCACTGACTCCAGCCTAGTTCACTCAAGCCACCACTTCCAGAAGTGCCAAGATGGCTAGAGGGCCCGAGTCTTCCCCTTGCGGGCAACACTATCAGGCACTGAGCGTTGAGTCCCCTTTGGCAATTGGTAGTGACTCTGTGGCAGGGTAATTAAGAAATGTAGTGTGTACCTCTCCAGGCCTCGCCTCAGTTCCTTAGGCAACACCCCCTTGTAGCATCCGTGCCTATATAGCTATTCTGTTACATTGGTGGTTAGCATATGGTCACCAAGTACGTAGATAGTGAGTCCCAGAAACTCAGGGTATCAGAAAGAAAGGCGACTTGGAGTTAGACCCTCAAAGCAACCCAGCTCAGGGATGTCCTTGAGGGTTTCACGTGGCTTTGGTCCCATCTACCTCTACTGCCATTTCTCAGTGGAATCCGAGGCGTGCAGGTCAGTCTGCCGTGCCTCGGTGATAGTCTCGTCTGCTCTGAACATCCAGTGTTTGTTTTTAAGACAATGTCTTAAGGGCCATGGAATGAAACACCTAACAGAGCACTGCTTTGCTCTGCAGGCCCAAAAGGGATTGTCTGGTTTGTAAAATCCACGTTGGCAAAGAAAGTGCTTTTGTTGATACTGGTAGGCCATCTGGACTTCATATTCTAAACTTGGTGAATCTATTTATATATCCTTAAGAGGAATTCCATATTTTTGACATGTGTTTACAAAACTAGAAGTTGCCTATAGATGGATGAGCCCACGATAAGAGAATTTTACCCTGGTGAGCCCTGCAAACATTTCCAATCACCACAGTAATTGTCAGTAAGTTCGTTATGCAAGTATCTGGGACGAGACCTCGAGGGTCCCTAAACGGCATGAGGTTTTCAGTGTGGACCCTTGACCTCAGTGTGCGTGTGAAAGCTGTTGGGAGCTATAGAGATGAGATCCATCCATGAGCTGAGTGAATGTCTGACTCCCTACAGCTCAGATAGCTCTTTCTCACACAGCTAGTGTTCACACATCTCACCGTGAGAGATTAACCACTATTCTACTTCAGAAAACCAAACAGTTTTCTCACGTATAGAGGTCTCTCTCCTTCTCTCCCTCTTTCCCCCATTCTCCCTTCCTCTTCGTCTGTTTCTTTCTTCTCTCCCACTCCCACTTTGAAACAGAGCTCATAGAGTCCAGATTGGGCTGATCATGAATGCATGATCCCCTCTACATACAACTCTGCTGTACTAGAGTTCCAGACGTGCACCACCATGCCCACTTAGCACCCTGCGCTCAGTGCCGGTGGTGCTGAGAAACAGCCTGCCTGCGTCTCCTCCAAGCCTTCCTCCCCAACAACCAAAGCCAAATCTTCATCAGACTCTTATTTTTTCTCTTCCTCCACACTATGGTTTTAGTGTTAAAAAAAAAAATACTATATACAATGAGTTTTGTCTTTAAACAAA
>JADRCD010222745.1:0-35248 GCA_019843815.1 Montemys delectorum
ACCTCATAGTCCAGCTTTTACAAGAGTCGATTCATTTAGGGTGTCATGGAAAACTTAATAATGTAACTAACCACTCTCCTGAGAAAATTCCTGAATCCTAAAGTAATATGAAGTTTTGATGGACAGGCTCATAACAACACTTAAGGATGATTAGTTATCACTTGTTGAAGTCCTCATCATATCAGAAGTGGGAAGAAAAGAGAAGAAGGGCACATTATACTAAGATAATTGGAAATGAGAAAGCTGGTGTTTGATACCATGTTTATCAGAGCATAGTGGATTGTACTCACCAAATTCACAGGTAAATTAAGGAAGAAGTTGATTTAGTGGAAACATTGAGAACAGAATGCTCTTTAGCTGAACACACTGTGGGACAAGTTTTTTGATGTAACAAAGACTCTTGTGGATTTGAATGTCTTAGACTAGCTTTCAAGTCAGATTTTTGAATTACTAAAAGCATATTGGAAAGGATGAAATAAAAAGGAAAACAAGACAAATGATAAGTGGCCTGTTCAGACAAGTAGCAAGATTTATATGAAGCCAGAGTGCCTTGAACAGACACCATGATTACAGCAGGTGTTATGGAGGAGAACATTTAACTGGGGCTGGCTTACAGGTTCAGTGGTATAGTCCATTATCATCATGGCTGAAAGCATGGTGGCATGCAGGAGTTGAAAGTTCTACATCTTGGTTCTTAGGTAGCAGGAAGGCCACATCTACTCCTATTAACCTATTGTGCCACTTCCAAGCAATACATGAGTCTATGGGGTCTATACATATTCAACACACCACAAGGGGCTAATAATTAACCCAACAGAGTATGCTTCATGTGCTGTGAGGTCAGTCCAGGACCTGTTCAACAGATGGACACTGCTAATGGAATGATAGGAGCTTCAGTATCATCCTGGGAAGCCTGCTCCTCCTTGCCCCTTGGGTGGTCCAAACAGGGCAAGATAGGCTTCAATGTTGTGGACACATCCTCCATGGCAGTGATCTACAACTGACAAAGCTAGATAGCTCATGGGGTGGGAGGATGGCTGGGAAGAATAGAAGATTAGATGAAATACTGGTCCCATATGTACTGCTGCATCCCACTTTATTATTTTTTTGTTTGTTTGTTTTGTTTTGTTTTGATTGAACACTTGATGTTGGTGGTGGGATCTCTTCATGATATTTTAGACTTTTGTAATCATTTGTTATATTTCCAATAGCTGATCAGTTCCAAGAACAATTTGCACTTGCTTAGAATGGATGCTAGTGGGGTTTCAGAGACCCTGCCTATTTTTTATAAAAGTGTTTCAAATGGAAGAACACTGTGTATATAAAAATACTATGCCCCTGGAGAAGTGTTTTCTAATTCTTTGTCCTTATGCCTATAGATTACGGCTACCTTTGGCTTCAGTCAGGATACCTTCTCTCTGTCTCTGTCTCTGTCTCTGTCTCTGTCTCCTCTCTCTCTCTCTCTCTCTCTCTCTCTCACACACACACACACACACACACACACACACACACATACACACACACACACACACACACACACACAGTGAGTAGTAGTAACTGCTGAGATTGGTAACAGCCAAACTATTCAAAACAGGTAAATCTAATTGTATTCCTTCCCAGTGCTCAGTCAATAATTGCAATCTCATTCTTCCTCCAAGGATAACGCAACATGGTGGAGAGGTGAAGTAGGTACAGGAGGCAGAAGAAGGGCTGAAGTGATTTGTAGCTGTTTTCTGTAGGTTAAATGATTCTTTCGTGAATAGGAAGGAAGCTCTGGAACACACAAAAAACTTAAACATGAGGCCCCTGCCAAAGTTATAACATGATAAACAAGTGCTGTCAGGAGACTTTCTTCTGCTGTGTAGATGCCTGTAAGTTGTATAGGGAGCGGCAGCTATGCAAATGTCCTGAGTAGTCATCTATGCTGTGATGGGGCTTATGGTAATGGACTGCCTGGGAGATCCTGTAATTATACCACATGAGCTCATTGGTAACTCAAGAAGGAATTGGATAAAAACATTTTTTGGTTTGCCATGTTCTCTTTTTCAGGATGTAGAGACATAGAATACTCAAAAGAAGTAACATAACAGATTTTCAAACCCAGGCTACCAAAATAACCAGTAAAGTCTTTAACATTCTATTGCTTCTCCATATTTAAAGAAACAAATTGAGTTTTATTTCTGTCTATGAGTAATACAAGAACTTTATCTTCACTTCTAAAACAGGTAATCTTAAGCTATATCCAATGTTTTCAAGCCACATAAAACATGAGAAAGGATTTTATAGAAATATAAACAGATTTAACACAAAGTTTATTACAAATAATTGGGCTTCTAAAATAAGAAATAGTTTATGAAATTGAACAAGGAAATGTAATTGTAGAATTAGAGTATGTCCTGTGTGTTATGACTGTCCCAAAGCACTTTTTACCAATAGTTTTACCTGATCTTACAAAGATAGTATCAAAAGCTTGGCCAAGTACAGTACACATAAATTATAACTGCAGCAGCAGCTAGCCAGGCAGGAGAGGTATTATCCAAGAATGCTACAACACAGTATCTTTTCACTTGATTTAATCATTTTCAGAAAACAGGACTAAAAGAACACTAAAGAATGAACAAGGGCAAAAGAGATTTACTGCAGATCAAAATGGACTAATAATTCTTGGTTCATCCCATAAAAAATCATACAGTGCATCTGGGGGAAGAAATTAAAGGGACATTTAGAAGGCCAATGGCAATGGTATTTCACTGTATAGAAGAAAGAATGAAAGCATATTCGGTAAACCACAGAACCATGGAGAAAGAACTTAGTGCCTACTACCCTCCTCTGATCTTGTGTTATTCATCCCTCGGAGCTTGTCTGCGAGACAGAAAATTTCCTTTTCTAGTAAAAGAAAAATAGTTTGAAAGAGATATATAATATTTTTGCATGCAAAAATATATTCCAGAATAGGAACAAGGGACATTTGTAGTCTTCAGCCAAATGTTAATTATTTTTTGTTGCTCAGTGTGTTTTAGGTATAAAATAGAACTACTGTAGAAATTCTTGAGCAATAACTTTATCTGTCAATATTTTAATTCCTACAGATACTTTAACTGTGACATTGCTTTCATTTGCTTTCTTCCATCATCCTCTTGTTCACAGATACTTGCTGAGTTTCTGTTATGTGCTGGGCTATGTTCTAGTTTTGTTGGCAGAGCAGAGAATAGACATCTGTAGTGAAAACTTATACTTGGATAGTGACAAGACATATATTGAAGAGCTGAATGGGCACGTTGATGTGGAGCTTACAGACCAACTGAAATCCCAGTGATAGTGGAATGAGTTTCTGATGAGTGTTAATTTAGATGGTGCAGTCTCAGTGACTCGCTATAGTATGAAGTTACAGAATGGACAGGAGCATCCTATGGGGACTATATAATTCTTAGTTTCTTTCAAATTATCTGGGAAGTATTTTAAATCAGAATTAAATCTTTTATTTTGTCAATGTATTTATCTATGAAATAATATTTGTTTTATCAAATGAGACACTGTGAAAATAAATGGCTTCCAGGTTATTAGCACAGAAAGCAAGATTTTTTTTCCTTGTTTTTTTTTTCTAAAAATTGTACTCATTGTCACAAGTTATCCATTTTGATATATCAAACATATGATGAGTTTGACACATAATTTCCCTCTCCCACATTCCTGTGGGCTTGTCTAAAGCAATTGCATTATCTTACCAAACACTGAAGTTGATGGAGATAATCTCCAGTATGAGAGCCCATCTTCATGGAATACTGTACCCAGTTGTAAGGATCTCTAGAAGTGTAGATGTGGCAAAAGATGTAGGCCTCATAAAGATTCTGAGTGCTCCAGTCCACTACTATGGCCACATAGGAGCACCATCCGGTATCCTGATCTGAGTCTGGTGTTATAACAGGATTTGCATGCTAGTTTTGATTGCTACATTGTCCCCTGTTAAGTTCTTTTGTCCTGTCATTTATGAATATGCTAATTAAATTAGTAATTTTGTAAGCAATCCAATACAGTAAATGTTTCTCTGGTTAAGTAAACCAATGGTGGTTTTTGCAGTTTATAATAGTAAATGGATGCCCTGATAGAAATTATATTTGGAAAATCAGAGTTGTATATCCATAAACAGAAACATATACATGTATGACAGTATATGATGCATGCTGAAACACTTTTTATTAGAATTATCATTTTGAAACAGAGTAGGAGGAGACTAATTTATGAAATTAAGAAAATCTCTCCATGTAACTCTGGCAAATTCTGCTCCTGCTGAGAATTTTTGGATTAAGACAACTTTTCATTGTTTTAAATGTCATACAGATTATTACTAATTCATTGAGTCCCCAGGCAAAATCCTGAGGGGGGAAAAGTCAAGAGAAATTGGGTTGAATCTTCACTTTTGTCTGCATGTGATACTGGGCTTCATGGAAATATGTCTTCAGAATGCAGATGAGAGAACAGGCATCAGGCATACACATGCAAACCTATCTCATCTGCAAATTAATGTCAAATAAATATGAAACAGGATAAATATAGTAAAGAGTTTAGAATTACATTTATGATATAAATTTGTGAAATATATCAAATATGAGAGGAGAATGAGAGAGAGAACAAGTAAAAGACAGAGAGATGGAGACAGAGAGACACAGAGACATGGAGAGAGAGACATGCATACACAGAGATACAAAGAAACAGAGAGAGAAAGAGACAGAGAAAGAAAGAGACAAAGAATGAGGAGGAGGAAAAAACTTACTGGCAGTTTTATTGAGGTTGAATTGTGGAGAATGATTCTAAACACATAAAACATATGTAGTAACAGTAGGACCAAGAGAAAAGATGTGTATGTGTCTCTGATAAATTTCTACTCTGGAAAGGTAGTTGACTTTGGAGATGTGAAGTATTGTAAAAAAAATCTTTTTGAAGTAAATAATTGTAATTCAGAGAGATGAGCTTATGCAAGGGTGTACTTGAAAGCTCACAGACGCTTAAAAAATAATGACAAAACCACACTCAAATTAAATGAGCAAACATGTTTACCTTTGCAACTTTTTTGGTTTTCCTTTTTAGGTGTATTTGTGTGGACACATGTATGTCAAGGGTGTGCATGTACACATGTGGGTGTGGTGTGAGTGAGTGTGTGTGTGTGTGTGTGTGTGTGTGTGTGTGTAGTCTGGGAGCTGATGTCTGATGTCTTCCTCAGTACTCCTCTACTTTATTCACTGAGGTAGAGTTTTTCAGTCACAGTGAGGACTTGTGAATACACCAAATTTGGCTAGCTGGTTTGCTCTGGGTATCCCTACATCCTCCTTATGTCTGATATGACAGTGCAGCCACCACATTCACTCAATGTATTTATGTCTTCTAGGGCTCTGAACTCCAGTCCTCACTTTCCTGTGGAAAGTACTTAACACTGGAACTCTCTCCTCAGCCCTGCCTGCTCTTGCAACTTCTACACCATTGCATCAAGATAATTCTTAACATGTTTTAGATGCCTATCATGACTGTAATACAGGATATTCATATAAAAGTAAAATTTTACTTTAAGAAGCTAACAGATAATTAATCATGCAAACTTCAATTGACCAAGGTAACAACTTTGTCCTTAATGGATATTCTTGTTATGTTGGGAATTATGCATTCAGAGGATTTTGCAACATTGTCACTTCCATTCCATCACAACTCTGTTTATTCATTTACATTTCATGTCCTGGATGGCAATGATTTCATATTCAGCATATTAATATTCATCTTAAGTATTCTACCCTAAAGCACAAGTTTATTTTTAAAATTTGAGATATAATTACTCTTCTATCTAGAAGTTCAGTAAAATGTGCTTAAGACACACTATGAATGCAATAGTCCCTCATCTAGTGTTCAGAGCCTTTCCTGAGACACTGATTGATTGGCTAGGTTTCCAGCACAAAGCATGGTTTCACTCTTTTTTTTTTTTTTGTAATAAAATTTTTATTTACATTTGGTCAGTACAGGTAAGATATACTGGAGTCACGGGGCAATATGCATTAACAGGACACAACAGTTCATAAAAACTTAGTAACTATGCACACAGATTTCTTAAACATTCAGTCACCTAAAGATGAATGCACAGATGTATGGTGGAAAAACTTTACCTAACGCTGAAACTACTATAGGACTCCAAGTCCAACTTTTTAGTGATAAAACTACTGTACTGGGCAAACTCGGCAGTCCTAAACCCACATCTACTCTAACAAGTCTGAATGGTGCATAAGGAACAACAGCATGAGGAAGAGTGCCCTGACAGCACAGGTTCTAGATAGACACGGATTTATACAGACGTCATTGCTATAGATTCCCATTTACAACTTCACATTAACTCATATAAAAATAACTTGACCCTACACAAAATGTCCTTTTAGCAACATTCAAAGTAATTTAATTAACTGTTACAATTTTCAAAGTGGCAGAGGTATTGAAGCAATAAAAAAAGGGGGGGGGAAGGGAACCAAACCAAACAAAAACACACCCATAAAAAGGTAAATTGTAACAAAAGTATGCATTAATTTTTTGACAATATCCTCTCCCCAGTTAAATGACACTATATAAAAATTTGCTGGAAAAATATTACAAAACTGAACCCTGTACATTTACACTTGAGTCCAAGCCATTCTGAACATGGCGGGAACACACAGTTCGATTACCTTTCCCACTTACTGCTTTCTCCTCTTGAGGGTCATGACTGGAGTCTGTGTCATTTGAGTGATGTGTGAGAGAGTTTTCACTGCCCGTGGGAGAGTCTACACTTTCATACCCCGCACTGAGTGGGTTTATGTAACTACTACCTCCTCTGCCAGTTCTCTCCTCTGAGCTGTTGGAGGCCTTATTACCATTCCCTGAAGGAGAAGGAAAGTCATCTTCAGGTGTGCTCCCCTCCCTGTGAAATCCAGACCCAGACGTCCTCTGGCGGGAGGAGCTGCCATTACTTGGTCCATTTGCCAGACGACTGCAGTCTTTGCTTGTGGCCTCTGCCTGATCTACAGGTTCAGAAGATGTAGTCCTGCTGGTACTTGGAGCTGAAGCTTGAGACTGCTGCTGCTGGTACTGTGCCAACTGCTGTCATGTCTCCTTCAATTGTTGTTGAAGAACTAGAATGGTGCTCTGCACACCCTCTACTTCTTCGTCAAGTTGAATGATGAAGTCATTCAGTTCATCCTGACTGCTTTTAAGCTCCTCACTATATTTCTTCTGTAAAGCCAATTCTGCTTCAAGCTGTGCAATACGGCCCTGGGACAACTGCCTTCCAAGCTCTTGGTTCTCCTGGATAAGCATTCGACACTTCGCCATTCACTTTTTGCCTGTTTGGCTATCAGGCGTAAACTTCCAGGCACTCAGTTCATTTTGGGCTTGTTCCAGTTTGTCTTTAGTCTGTTCCAGTTCACCTTTCATTTTTAGGAAAAACAAGTTGATCGCTGGGTCTACCATTGTCGATCTCAGCTGGGCCACACTCGGCTGCTGAACTTGCTTGAGGTACTGGATTTGAGTAGTGCACTCTTTCATCTCCTGCTCCTTGGTTGCTAGCCGCATGACAAGAATGTTCTCCCTGCGTGCAGACTCCTGTTGTTGCTGCTTTAGTTTTTCTTCAGATTCCCTTAAACCAGTCACATCATTTGAATTAAGATCTGTGTACTTTCCCTCCAAAGCTTGAACATATGCTTCATATTGTTTCCATCTTAGAATTAACTCATCCTGTGCCATAACTTTGAAGTCTGTTTCACTCAGTCGGACCTTTTTAGGAAGAGATTCTTCGTTGGTCATCTTGCACAGTTTGTAGTCCAACTCCCAACAATCAACTCCCAACAACAGTCACGGCAGCAGCTGTGAATGGAAGTCCCAGGATCCAGCAATTGTTCAGTCCCACAAGGCAAGCATTCGAAGCAGAGCATGGTTTCACTCTTGTTAAGACAGTCTTAAGTTCAATTAGAGAGCAGTTGGTTATTGCTAAGTTATGTGTCCCTAACTATTTCTCTCTGTATACCTACAGATTAGTGTAGACCTCAACTCTTATCAAGAAACCATCTCTTTGCAAGCAATGGAGATGATTTCAGAGAACTGTACCACTTAAAGTGCAGTTGTGGAGCTCAGTTAAAAATGAATACATCTACCAAAACACTTCTTCACCTAAGGCTTAGAAAGTATTGCCAAAGATGGGGTTATACTCTGGTAAGAGTCAGAGGATCAGGGAATTTGCTGTGAAAGCAATAATACAAATGCTAATGTGGATGGGTCAAAGCCCACACAAGGAACTACAGGCAACTGAGGCATTCTGGGAGTAGAAGGAACAATCTTTTCCTAGGAGGAATATACCAACATGCTCTCTGATACCAAAGGTCAGCCTTGGACGTAGTATTACCTGAGGACCCAGCTATAAAACTCCTGAGCATATACCCTAAAGATGCTCCAACATATAACAAGGACACATGCTCCACTATGTTCATAGCAGCTTTATAATAGTCAGAAGCTGGAAAGAACCCAGATGTCCTTCAACAGAGAAATGGATACAGAAAATGTGGTACCTTTTTACAATGCAGTATTATTCAACCATTAAAAACAATGTCTTCATGATATTCTTAGGCAAATGGATGAAACTAGAAAATATCATCTTGAGTGAGATAACCCAATCACAAAAGAATACATATGATATGCACTTACTGGTAAGTGTATATTAGCCCAAAAGTTCGGAATACCCAAGATACAATTCATAGACCACATGAAGCTCAAAAAGAAGGAAGACCAAAGTGTGAGTGTTTCAGTCCTTCTTAGAAGGAGTAACAAAATACTCACCAGGGCCAATAGACAAAGTGTGGAGCAGAGACTGAAGGAAAGGCCACCCAGAGACTGCCCCACTTGGGGATCTTTCCCATATACAATCACCAAACCCAGATGCTATTCTGGATGCCAAGAAGTGCTTGCGGACAGGAGCCTGATAGGCTGTCTCCTGAGAGACCTTGTCAGAGCCTTACAAATACAGAGGACAAGGTTCACAGCCAACCATTGGACTGAGTGCAGGGTCCCTACTCTGTACCTGGCTTGAATTGGATTTTTCTTATATGACAGTTGAACAGTGGTAATCTGTTTGCGTCTTTTATGTGTAATGCATGTGAGCATGTGTATATATGAGTGTGAGTATCTGTGTGAGTATATGTGTTCTAATGGAAGTTTGCTACATTACACAAACTCTCCTAGAACTGATAATTCTTAGACTTCTGTAGTAGTTAAATTTTAAATACCTCTGTTATCATACCTGGCTGATGTGTGTGTGTATGTGTGTGTAAATACTGAAAGAAGCCCTTCAGGCGATAGGAAATCTATGCCAGATGGAAATATAAATCTACACAAAGATAAAGATCTTATAAATGACAGCTATATGAGTAAATATAAAAATAATGTATTTCTTATTTTAAAATTACTCTAGAAGGTAATCAACATTTTAAAACAAATTAATACTGATTTGTTACATTTATAATACAGATGGAGCTAAATGCAATGATACCAATAAATGGAAATAATTGAAACACAGTTTTAAGATTTTTATGCATTAACTGGTATTCTTCTATTTAAAAATAGATAATGAGGAATATAATAAAAATAAAATTAAACAACCCTAAAGGGATTTCTGAAACAATATTGCTGTTCAAAATCAAGGAAGGACACAAAATGCAAGTCTAGAAAATAAAACTGCAATTGGAAAAGACATATCACAAGAGGGAAATTATTGTAAAGAAAAAAAAATGGTAAGTACAACAAACAGAGAGCTGTCTGTTAAATTTATCTGCAATCCCAACAGAAAATAGATGCAAATGGTTTAAAACTCAAACTTTTTCCAGATGGGTTAGTTATTTGTTTGTTAAAGCAAAGAACCAACCAAACATATGCTTCCTACAACCAGGAAAGCAAAACTAATTACATGTAAAAAATATGAAAACAGCAACATGGAAGCTCTAGGCCCTCCCATAAAAATGGTAAGAACTAAAAAGAAATGAGAGAAGAGCAATACAAACAGATACTTGTAAAAATGGGGAGGGGGAGGCAACAGGGGTTTGTTCTTGTTGTTTTTGTTTGTTTGTTTGTTTGTTTGTTTTTTGGAGGGGAACTGGGAAAGGAGAAATTTACATGTAAATAAAGAAAATATTTAATGAAAAAAGGTTTTTTTCCTAGCACAGTACTGAGTATTTTCTTTGATAGAGAATGTCAAGTGTTTGACATCTATACCACTATTCCTTGAAGTTAAAGGATATGGGGAAAACATTTGACACAACAGTACCATTCACTATTTTCATACCTACTATAGAGGAAATATGTAGAGTACCATCTTTAACCTAGTCAAGAAGATCCATACAGAACATTCAGTAAACATGATAGTGACTGACGAAATGATTAAAATTTTCATTCAAGTTTAAGATTAATAAAAAATGGATCTTATCACTTCCTTTTAACATATTATCAGAGATTCTGCGTATATGGAGAAGAATTTAATATAAAACTTATAAAATTTAATACATTTATTGGTAGGACAATATACAAGACAGATTTCTATATCTTAATAAGAAATAATCAGAAGTTGAAAGAAATAATATGCTTATGTATAAATATAATGAAATATATGCAAAGACTGAATGCAATGAATTAATCAAATGAAGAAAACAAAAGACAAAAATAAAAACAGATAAATGTATATATGGACTGGAAAACTTGATACAACTTACAAGTCACTTCTCTCCACGATAATCTATAGATTCAAAACACCCTCTGAAAACTTCCAAGTTAATTTATAAGGTTGTAAAATTTTTTATAAAATTTATTTAGATAGGCAAAAGAACTCTCAGATGATGGGAGAAAAAGAGATAGAACTCTCACACACATTTTATTCAAAGATTTGTTGTGAAGCTAAAATAATATATCCAATGCATTATTGACAAAATGATAGATTGATGGGACAGAAATAGAGTCTAGAGACATTCTTACACAAAAACAATTAGTTAAATTTTAATTAAGATATAAGTGGAATTCAATAGAGATCAACAACTAGAGTTTTACACACATGTACTCACAAATACAAATGAAATGAAATTCTTTACAAAAAAATTAAAATTAATTCAAGAGATGTTGTATAATTATGTGAAAAATCTAACAAACTGGAAAAACTCAAGAAGCATAGGAATCCTTATGTAAAGATTTCTGAGCTAAGAAAAAACAAACTACACAAACCATTACAATTTCAAATTAAACTTAAATATAGAAATCTTTGAAAAACATTCTTAAGAACATTCAAAGAAGGACCAAGAGGGGGAAACATTTGAGATATAAATAAATAAAATAATTAAAAGAAGAAGAAGAAGAAGATACAAATAGAGGACTAATAAAGTATTTGTTGCCAAAGGTGATGACCCCTTTGCCTACTGTTATTTAACAGCTTCTCTAATTGTCCTCTCTTTTGCTGTGGCATATGCATACACATAAATACATACATACACACCACACACACACACAACACACACATACATATACATATATACATATAAAGCACATTCCTAGGTATATACATATATACATATACACATATATACATATACACATACATAAACACATGTAAATACATATATGTACACATGCATAAACTCATAAATACATACACATTACACACATATGCAATACCTCTGCAGAAATGTAATAAAAAATTTAAAAAATATTTTTAAAAGAAAATGAAAGACAAGCTAAGTGTTTTGCAAAGTCTTGCATCAAAGACAGGAATTTTATCCAAGAAAATTTTAAACTAAACAAGAAAACAAATAAGTTTAACAACTTTATGGGTCAGTTAAGATTAAAGGAGATCTATATATGGAAACAAAAAATCAAAATACTAACTATTAGGGCCTGTGAAATGTCTTGTTAGGTGAAGGTACTTACTGTGAAAACATGGCAAACTGAGTTTGATTCCTGGAGCCCATGTAAAGGTAGTTGGAGAAAACCAACTGCACAAATTATCTTCCAGCTCTGCAAGGGCACCTTGACATGAATGCTCACACATATACACAGCATATGTCTGTAAATGTACTTAATAACTAGAGAAATGCAAATTAAACCTATTCATATAGAATTTAAAAACAAGTTACAATTTTAACTTTTATTTTAAAATTGAGAATGGGAAGCAAGTGAAAAATTTACCCAATAGTGGCAAGAATGATAGTAGTATAGTCATGTCAAAACAATGTTTCTTAGAAAGTTAACATGCCATAGTCTGGAAGTTACATAGTGAAACTCATTCATGGTGCTGACTACTTTTTATGCCAGTTTAACACAGGCTAGAGTCATCTTGGAAAAGAGAACCTGAATTGAAGGTAATGCCTCCACTAGAGTGGCCTGTGAACAGGTTCATTTCCTTGGTTGAGTACTGATGGGGGTCGACTCATCTCACACTGGGTGATCTTACCCTAGAGTAGGTAGGTGGTCCACATTGGTATAAAAAAGCATGCTAAGGATACCACGAATAGCAAGCTGATGTGCAATAGTACTCCACAGATTCTAATTCAGTTATTGCCTCCTGATTCCTATACAGCTTGAATACTGATCTGACTTTCCTCAGTGATACACTATTGGTTATTTAAGCTGAAATAAATACTGTTGTTCTGAGGTTGTTTATGGTGTTTGATTACAACCATAGAAACCATAACTAAGACATTCATACAAAAATTCATGTGTATACATTTTAAATAATTAAATTAATAATAGCTTTGTTAATAAAATAATCAGTTAATTAATCAATTTAATAAGTAAATTATGGTTATCCACAAATATATATATATACAAACAATTTAAATATTACTCAAAATAGTAAAACATAAAACAATGGGCTTCCTTCAGCTCTAGTACTTGACTAAACCTTTAATTGTAAACAATTAACTCATATAAACATTAAATTGTTAATTTGCATTAATTAAATTATTTTGTTTAATTATTAAATTTAATTAATTTAATTAGTTAAGTATAAATTAACATTAAATTATATAAACATATATACACAAAAATCCACAAACAGTTACATACACTCTCATGTACCCAAAGATACTAGTCCAAAGCTTTAAAAAAGAAAATCACCAAGAAAAAGAAAGATAAGCACTAATATGTTTGAGATTTTCTCAAGGTCAGTAGGCTCTGGAACGATGCTCCCGATAAGGACAACCAATATGTCATCCTCTGGCCTTGGGCTGATGTCCTGGAAGTCAGAGTTCAGGGAGCTAAAAGCATCTTGCAGTTTCTTCAACTAGAATATAGAGAAGGTAGACAAGCTTGGACAGAAACAAAGTTAGTGCGTTCTAAAGTCAAGCTGCATCTGAAGACAGCTGCACTGTGCAGCTGGGCCACAATGACTTAATGTCCATTTCAGTTGAGAGATTCTGGCCATAGCTATGATCTATCAGGATGCTCACATTTACTCCAGGACTGGAGACAGGTTATTTTTCCTTTTGCACCATGATAGGTAATTAACTCTCTGTTGCCATGTCCTCATTCTCCCAAGTCATTCTTTCTTTTCTCTAAGGGCTCTGATCACACTATTACTCACAGAAACATGCTTCTAAAAAAGGGAAATTTGTTTGATTAATAACTAATTGATTAGCATACATCATAGACAATATTGAAGATGGTATACTATTGTCAACACAAGTGACATGAATCAATGGAATCAGAGAATTAAAAATAGATTTACACAAATAAGGCTAATTGATTGACAAAATACAAAAGCAACCAGTTGAGAATAATTCAATCATTGTAATCCTATTGAAAAAGTGGGTCCTGTCTTTAAGGAATAACATGAATTTAATAATTTACATATACTCACGCATATACATATATACATATATTTTGTTGTTTGAAACAGTGTCTTGCTATGCAACCTAAAGTGATCAGCTTCAGATTTGTGGTTTTCTTTCTTGACAATTTAAGTAGTTAGGTTACAGGCTTGGGCCAGTGTACCCTATTTTTGGGAGAATCTCTTTCTCTCCTCTCTCCTCTCTGTCTCTCCTCTCTGTCTGTCCTCTTTCTCTCCTCTCTCTCTCCCTCTCTCTTTCTCTCTCCTCTCTCTTGCCCCTTTTACTTTATTGAAAGTATATTCTGCTCTTGATCCATCTTCTTTCTGACTCTTATTAGAAAAAACAAGACTTCTAAAGGACAACAACAAATGTGAGAAAATAAAATATAATGAGGTGAACACAAAACTTTCATATGACAGTTGGATACAGCAACCCATCAGGAAGAAAAAGATTCCCAAGAGCAAGTGAAAGAGCCAGAAACACATGCATTTTCTTTGGCATCCCATAAATTTATTAAGCTAATAGCAATAATATATATGTAGAAGATCTTGTGTAGACCCATGTAGGCCCTGTGTTTGCTGCTTTGGATGCTGGTGAGCTTGTAAGTGGCTTGCTTCGTTGATTTAGAGGTGTTCTCTATTTCTTCTGGTTCTTATACTCTTCACAGGATTCCCTGATCTCCAAGAGGAGGGATTTGAAGAAAACATTACATTTAGACTCAAGAACTCTTAGCGTAATGTCTGCCTGTGGGTCTGTGCATCTGTTCTCATCTGTTACCAGAGGAAGTCTCCCTGATGATGACTGAATCAGGCACTAGTCTATGAGTATACAAGAATATCATTTGATTGATACTAGCATTTTTATTTTTTACCAGTAGTATTTGTTTTTACCCTTGGTAGGTCTCTGGGCTAGCTAGTCTCTGGTTCTTCTTTACCATAGGAGTACCAAGTATGAGTTCCTTTTCAGGGAGTGGGCCTTAGTTCAAACAAGACATTGGTTGGCTACTCCCATAAGTTTCTGTTCAAAAACGATACTCATATATTTTGCAGGTAGGATAGATTATAGGACTAAGGAGGTCGTGTTGGTGTCCATGTAGGCTTTAGAGCATCTTCCTGCACTAAAGATACTAGAAGTTAGTAGTGAAGACTCCATGTTGGCACCAGCTTGGGTTCTTCATGTTCCATTAGTTGTGTGGTTATTGTCTTTGGCAGTGGGGCTTCACTGTCAGTTTGCAGAGAGCAACCATTTCTCTTAACATCGGCCTGTTCTGTTTGTGGATTTCTACGAGACAACTTAGGCCAATAACTCAATTGAGTGCAACCTAGTCCCTCCCCAGGAATCCTTGCCTGAATATTGGAAATGGCCATCTGATACTCTCTTTTCCTCATTACTAGGAGTCCTCATTAGGATCATCTTCATAGATTCCAGGAAGTTTCGAGTGAACTAGTTTTCCACACCACTATGAAGTACCCCTCAGACACAGCTATCTTTCCCCTACTCTCTCCCTCCATCCTACCCCTCATACTTGTTCCCTCCCACTTTTATCACCATCTGTCTCCAGTCTACTTATGAAATTTGTTCTATTTCACCTTTCCATAGAGATCCATCCATCCCTCTTAGACCCTTCTCCTTTTTCTATCATCCCTGGGACTACATATTGTAGCTTGGCTATCATCAACTTCATAGCTAATATTTACATATAAGCAACTACACACAATATTCATTTTTCTGAATCTTGGATATCTCTCTCAGAAGGATTTTTCTTAGTTCCTTTCAATTGCCTGAAAATTTCACTATGTTATTTCTTTTGCCTATGTTCTTTTTAAACTACTGAATAATACTCCATTGTGTAAATAAATGTACCACATATTCTTTATTCTTCTATTGAAGGCCAACTGAGTTATTTTCAATTTCTGGCTCTTATGAATAGAACAGCACTTATGTTTGAGCAAGTTTCTTTGTTGTAGGATAAGCAATCCTTTGGGTGTATGCCCAAAGATGAGACAGTTATATCTTGATGTGAGTAGATTTCCAATTCTTTCTGAGAGATCACCATAGTGACTTCCATAGTGACTGCATAGGATTGTACTCTCACCAGCGATGTATAAGTGTTCCTCCTGCTCCACATGCTTGCCATCATGAGCTATTACTTGTGTGTTGAACTTAATCATTCTGACAGATGTAAGATAAAAATCTCAAAGTAGTTTCATTTTTATTTCTGTGATGGTGGATGATGTTGAACATTTTTTTAAATGTTTCTTAGTCATTTGAGTTTTCTCATTGGAAAATCTGATTAGACTTGTATTTTATTTTTAATAAGGTTATTTGTTTCTTTGATATCTAGTTTCTTTTTTTCCAATCTTTTTTATTGGTTATTTTTTTTAAATTTCATTTCAAATGTTATTCCTTTTCCTGGTTTCCCCTCCAAAAACTCCCTATCCGAGCCCTCCTCACCCTGTTTCTATGAGGGTGCTCCCTCTACCACTCCAACCTCACCACCCTAGCATTCTTCTATGCTGATGCATCCAGCCTCCATAGGACCAAGGACCTCCCTTCCTATTTATGACACATAAGGCCATCCTCTACTACATGTGCAACTGGAGCCATGGGTCTCTCCATGTGTACTCTTCAGTTGGTGGTTTAGTCCCTGAGAGCTCTGGGGTGTCTGGGTGGTTGATATTGTTGTTCTTCCTATGGAGTTGCAAACCTCTTCAGCTCCTTCAGTCCTTTCCTTAACTCCTCTATTGGAGTCCCCTTGCTCAGTCTAATGGTTGCCTGCAGGCATCTGCATCTGTATTGGTCAGGCTCTGGCAAGGACTCTCAGGGGACAGCTATATCAGACTCCTGTCAGCAAGAGCTTCTTGGCATCATCAATAATGTCTGGGTTTTGGTGTCTGCAAATGGGATGGATCCCCAGATGGGGCATTCTCTGATAACCTTTCCTTCAGTCTCTGATCCACTCTTTGTCCCTGAATTTCTTTTAAACAGGAACAATTCTGGGGGCCATGCCTAACCTCTGTATATGGTCTCTATAGGTTCTCTCCCTTTTGTTGGGCATTTCACCTAATGTCATCCACACTGGGTCCTGGGAGCCTCTTGCTTTCCTGGTATCTGGGACTTTCTAATGGCTACACCAGGTTCCCCATCCCCAACTGATACATACATCCATTCAATTTCCTGACCCTATGTATTTCTCCCCTGTCTCCTCCCATACTTGATCCTGCCCCCCTTTTCCTCCCTCTTCTTTCTCCTTCCCAGTCCCTCCCTTCCTTTACCTCCTGTGATTTTTTTTTTGAATTCTTTATATATTTTATGTATCAGTCTTCTACTGGACATGTAGTTGGTGGAGGTTTTGTTATTTTTTGTTTCATTGTCAGCCTAATGACAGAGGACTTCCCAGTTTCCTTAGGTCCTATTTATTACTTGTTAATCTTAGTGCCCACAAGGATGGCATTCAGGGTATATTGTTTTGTGTTGAGGACCTATCACTGGACCTACTTTTCCTCAGGCTCTTCTCTATGTTTGTCCCTGCAATTCTTTCAGACAGGACCAATTCTGGGTTAAAGGTTTTGACTATGGTATGGCATCCCCATCCCTCCACTTGAAGCACTGTTAGAGGTGTACTCTACAAGTTACCTTTCCTCACTATAGGACATTCATCTAAGGTTCCTCCCTTTGAGTCCTGAGACTCTCTCTCAACTCCCAGATCTCTGGTACATTCTAGAGGGCTCCCCCAACTCCTATCTTCTGAGGTTGCCTATTTCCGTTCTTTCTGCTAGCCCTCAGGGTTTCACTCCTATTCCCCAAGTAATACCTGATCATGTTCCACTTTTCCCCTCCCCACCTCTCTCCCACCCATGTTTCTTTCTTCCTCTTCCCCTCACCCTCACCAAGATAGCTTTCTTCTCCCTCCCAAGTAGGATTGAAGCATCCTCACTTGGGATATGTGGCTTCTTTAATTTTGAGGATTGTATCCTGGGTATTTTGTAGTTTTGGGCAAATATTCACTTATTAATGAGTACATACCTTGAATGTCTTTTTGGGTCTGAGTTACCTCACTCAGGCTGATATTTTCTGGTTCCATTTATTTGCCTGCAAAATTCATGATGTCCTCATTTTTAATTGCTGGATAGTAGTCTGTTGTGTAAATGAACCACATTCTCTGTATCTATTCTTCCATTTGGGACATCTGGGATGTCTCCAGCTTTTGGGTATCACAAATTAGGCTACTATGAACATAGTGGAGCATGTGCCCCTGTGACGTGGCAGGGCTTCTTTTGAGTATATGCCCTAGAGTGGTATAGTTGGGTCTTCAAGTAGATTTATTTCCAATTTCCTGAGGAATCTCCAGATTGACTTCCAGAGTGGCTGTACCAGTTTGCAAACCCACCAGCAATGGAAGCCTGTTTCTCTTCCTACACATTTTCTCCAACATGTGCTGTTAAATGAGTTTTTTACCTTAGCCATTCTGATTGGTGTAAGGTAGAATGTCAGGGTCGTTTTGATTTGCATTGCCCTGATCACTAAGGGCATGGAACCTTTGTTGAAGTGCTTCTCAGACATTCATGATTCCTTTGTTGTGATTCTCTTTTTAATTCTATACCACATTTTTGATTGGGTTGTTTGATTTTTTTAGAGGTTAGCTTTTTGAGCTCTTTATATATTTGGATATTAGCCCTGTATTGCATGTGGGGTTAGTGAAGTTTTTTTTCCCAATCTGTAAGTTGTTGATATGTTCTATTGGCTATATACTTTGTCTTACAGAAGTTTTTCAGTTTCTTGATCTTAGAGCCTAAGATATTGGAGTTCTATTTAGGAAATCCACCAAGTCCCCCTCCTCTATGCCAATGAGTCCAAGGCTCTTTACCACTTTCTCCTCAACTTGATAGAAGTGCATCTGGTTTAATGTTGAGCTCCTTGATCTACTTGGACTTGAGCTTTGTGCAATGTCACAAATATGGATCTATTTTCATTTTTCTACATACCAACTGCCAGTTAGACTAGCACCATATATTAAAGATGCTTTATTTTTTCCCATTGTATATGTTTGGCTTCTTTGTCAAAGATGAATTGTCCATAATCTGTGGTTTTATTTCTGGATCTTCAATTCTATTCCACTGAGCAACCTCTCTGTCTCTGTACCAATACCATGCAGTTTTTTCTCACTATTGCTCTGTAGTATACTTTGAGGTCAGGGACGGTGATTCCCCCTAGAAGTTCTTTTATTGTTAAGAATTGTTTTAGATTTCCTGCATTTTTTGTTGCTTCATATGAAACTGAAATTTGCTCTTTCCATGTCTTTGAAGAATTGTGTTGGAATTTTGGTGGGGATTGCTTTGAATATGTAGATTGCTTTTGGTAGGATGGACATTGTAAAAAATGTCCATCCTACCAATCCATGAACATGAAGGATCTCTCCATTTTCTTAGGTCTTCTATTTCTTTCTTGAAAGACTTGAAGTTCTTTTCATACAGATATTTCATTTGTTTTGTTGGAGTTACCCTAAGACATTTTTATATTATTTGTGACTATTGTGTAGGGTGCTGTTTCCCTATTTTCCTTCTCAGGCTGTTTATCAGTTGTATGAAGGCAGGGTACTGATTTGTTTGAGTTAATTTTATATCAGGACACGTTGCTGAAGTTGTTTAACAGCTGTAAAAGTTCTCTGGTACAATTTGCATATACCAGAGAACTTGTATGTGTATATACTATGATGTCATCTGCAAATAGGAATACCTTGACTTTGTTTTGCCAATTTGTATCCCCTTGATCTCCTTTTGTTGTCTAATTGCTCTAGCTAGAACTTTGAGTAGTATATTGAATAGATATGAGGAGAATGGTCTGTTGCTAGATTTTCACTGTCTAATCACATTAGGGCAGTGGAAGGACTGTCATTGGACAGGAAAAGGAAGGTGGAGCTAGGAGTTAGGGAGAGAGTTAGAGAGGCAGTAGGAAGGAAGAAGGAGGAGAAGCCAACATAGAGACAGACGGACGGGAAGAAGATCCTGATCCAGTGTGGCTCTAAATAGCCACAAGTAGCTAAGATTTTCACAAGGTTAGAATAATTGGGGTAAAGCTATTATCATCAATTGGTTCTGAAATTATTGTATTGACATCTTATAAATTGTGATTTTTTTTGTTATATAATTCTGATTGGATAATTAAACTTTAAGAGTCATGTTTCTGCTGGGTAATTAGGTTCTGAGATGGCTGATCATGGGGTGTGTGGAGCTTTACATGGAAGCAAGAAGAACTCTGAGGTGGGGATGGGGGCATCTGAGAGATGGCCCAGCATGAGCTCTATGGTCATATGGGGCCAGAGAGTTGGTTGGCCAAGAGACCATACAAGTCAGATCATCTGGTGCGGGACCTAGCCCCAGAGAGTTGGCAGTAGAGAAGCATGGGAGCATGGCCTGACCTGGCTGAGAGTTGACGGGTTCTTTTTTAATATTTCCCGCAACAGTGGTCATCCTTGTCTTGTCCCTGATTTTAGTAGGATTGTTTCAAGTATCTCTCTATTTAATTTGATATTAGTTGTTGGTTTTCTGTCACTTTTACCTTGACCAGCAAGGAAGACGCAACCTGAGAACTCTTCTTTAAGCAGTTTATTCAGGAACCTTGAACAATCTTCTATCTTCTGACTATCTTCTAACTATCTTCTGACTATCTTCTGACTATCTTCTGACTATCTTCTGACTATCTTCTGACCTTGAGGGAAACACCCCAGGCCCTTAAATGCCCATCCTGAGCCTATCTCAGTAGGCCACGTGGTGCATGCAGATAGGTTGCCAAAGGCGGAAGCAAGCCAGGCAAACAAGCACAGCCAAATAAGGTGTTGTTTATCACTCTAGTGCCCCAGCAAGGAGTGGAAGCCGGCGCCATCTTAGGGCATGGTTCAGACAGCTCTCTACTGTTTTCTATATATTGCTTTTGTTATGAAGTATGGGGCTTGAATTCCTGATCTCTCAAATTATTTTAACATGAATAGATTTTGTATTTTGTTAAATGCTTTTTCAGTATATAATAAGATAATCATGTGATTTTTTTTCATTGAGTTTGTTTATATAGTGGATTACATTAATGGCTTTTTGGATAGTCAACCAACCTTGCATCTCTGGGATTAAGCCTACTGCTATCATGGTGAATAATGGTTTTGATGTGTTCTTGGATTCAGTTTTATTCAGTATCTTTTTGCCTCCACATTTATAAGCAAAATTGGTCAGAAGTTTTCTTTCTTTTTTGAGACTTTGTGTGGTTTAGATATCAGAGTAATTGTGCCTTCACAGAATGAATTAGGTAGTGTTTCTTCTGTTTTTATTTCATGGATTAGTTTGAGTAGTGTTGGTATTAGCTCTTCTTTGAAAGTCTGGTAGAATTCTGCAGTAAAGCTGTCTGGCTCTGGGCTTTTTTTGGTTGGTAGCTTTTTAATGACTTCTTACATTTCTTTAGGGGATATGGGCCTATTTAGATACTTCACCTGCTCTTGATTTAACTTTGTAACCTGGTATATGTCTAGGAAATCATCCACTTCATCTAGATTTTCCAGTTTTGTTGAGTATAGGCTTTTGTAGTAGGATCTGATGATTTTTGAATTTCCTCAGTTCATTGTTGTTATGTCTCCCTTTTTCGCTCTGATTTTGTTAATTTGAGTACTGACTCTGTGCCCTTTAGTAAGTCTGGCTAGGAGTTTATCTTGTTGATTTTCACAGAGAACGAGCTTTTGGTTTTGTTGATGATTTGTATCCTCTTTGTTTCTATTTCTTTTATTCTAGTTTGACTATTTCTGGCCATATTCTGTTCTTGGGTGTATTTGCTTCTTTTTGTTCTGGGGCTTTCAGACATACTGTTAAGTTTCTAGTATAGGAAATCATTCTTTCCAATTTCTTTAAGAGGGCAATGAATTTTCCTCTTAGCACTACTTTCATTGTGTCCCATAAGTTTGGGTATGCTGTGTCTTCATTTTTATTGAATTCCAGGAAGTCTTTATTTTCCTTCTTTATTTCTTTCCTGTCCAAGTTACCATTAAGTAGAGAATTGTTTAGTTTCCATGTGTTTGTGGGTTTTCTGTTGTTTTGTTGTTATTAAAGTCTAGACTTAGTCCATGGTGATCTAATAGGATGCATGGGATTATTTCAATCTTCTCATACCTGTTGAGGCTTGTTTTGTGCCCAATTATATGGTCAGTTTTGGAAAAGGTACCATTAGGTGCTGAGAAGAATTTATATTCTTTTATTTTAGGGTAAAATGTTCTATGTATATCTGTTAAATTCATTTGGTTCATAACCTCTTAGTTTCACTGTGTCTCTGTTAAGTTTCTGTTTCATTGACCTGTCCATTGGTAAGAGTGGGCTAAGTCTCCCACTATTATTATGTATGTTTCAATGTGTGTTTTGAGCTTTAGTTAAGTTTCTTTTTATGAATGTGGATGCACTTGGATTTGTGGCATAGATGTTCAAAATGTTTCTCTTGGTAGATTTTTCTTTAATGAATATGAAGTGTCCTTCTCCATCTTGCTTGATAACTTTTAATTGAAAGTCTATTGTATTGGATATTAGGATGTCAACTCCTGCTTGTTTTTTGGGACCATTTGCTTAGAAGACTTTGTCCAGCCTTTTACTCTGAGATACTAACTGTGTTTGTTATTGAGGTATGTTTCTTGTATGCAGCTTTTAATATTCTTTCTTTATTCTATGCATTTAGCATTTTTATTATTATGTGACAAGAGGATTTTTTTTTCTGGTCCAATCTATTTGGTGATCTATGGGATTCTTATACCTTTAGTGCCATCTTTTTCTTTAGGTTGGAGTAATTTTCTTCTATGATTTTGTTGAAGATATTTTCAGTTCCTTTGAGCTTGGAATCTTTACTCTCTTCTATTCCCATTATTCTTAGATTTGGTCTTTTCACTGTGTTCTGGATTTCCTGGATTTTTTGGGGGGTTAGTTTTAATGTTTTGAATTTTCTTTGACCATTTTCTCAATATCTATTCTGTCTGAAATTTTTCTCTTCTATCTCTTGTATTCTGCTGTTGATGTTTGTATCTCCAGTTCCTGACTTCTTTCCAAAGATTTCCATTTTCTAAGTTGCCTCTATTTGTGTTTTCTTTATTGTTTCTACTTCTATTTTAAGGTTATGAACTGCTTTGTTCAATTCCTTAACCCATTTGATTGTTTTGTCCTGTATTTTTTTAAGGGATTTATTTGTTACCTCTTTAAGGGCTTCTACCTGTTTACCTGTATTTCTGTATTTCTTTCAGTGAGTTATTTATATCCTCTGTAACAGACTCTGTTATCTTCATGAGATAGTATTTTGGGTCAGCTATATGGCTTTTAGATGTGTTGGTGTATACATGGCTTCCTGTGGTGGGAGAACAAGATTGTGATGATCCCAAAGAATATTGGCTTCTGATGCTTATGTTCTTGTGCTTGCCTCTTGCCATTGTGTTATCTCTGGTGTTAGCTGCCATGCAAGTCTCTGTCTGGAGCCTACCCCTGTGTCCCTGGGTTGCTGCAGGTCTCATAGGAGGTCTATGGCCATGGCTGTAGCAGACCTCTTGGGCACCTTCATACTGTGGGGTCTCTGACGATCTGCCCCAGTGGAAGTAACAGGCTGGAAAGCCATATAGTTGTTTTTAAGCTCTGTTCTTGTACTTCAGCTATGAGATTCAGAAATTGGCTCTATAGGACCAAATAGATAAAGGAGAAAATCTACAACATAATTTTTATGTTATAATTAGACTAAAATATTTGAGAAATGGAATGTAACACTATAAAAAGAAATAATTTAAAAATTAAGTTCCTTCTTAATTAAGAATTTTTTACTTTGCCAAATACTTTATCCAAAGAATAAAAAAGCAATCTATGACTGGAAGGATATGTTTGCAAGGACATGTCCAGCAAAGGTTTCTGAGACATAAACATTAGAAAGAAACAAGAACAGCAACAATACGGAAAAGGAAATGAAAACCAAAACTTAATTAGATATATCACTGGAGAGAATTTAACTTTAGAAAATAATTATATAAAATATATTGAAATTATTATATAACAAGAAGAAAGTCCAGACTAGACCAGCAGTGAGATACTACTGTATACCTGTTAGAATGGCTGTGGCAGAAATCACTGGCTACAGTAAATATTGTAAGGTGCACAGCAACCACAGAACTCATATGTGGATGGAGACAGCAGGAAATGGTTCACCTAGACTGGAAAATCTATTGGCAGTTTCTTATATAATTTAATATTTATCTGTCATATGAACCAGCAGTATGACTTTAATATATTTGGTACAGAGAAAAGAAAACTTACATTTACATAAATATGTACTCACCAATATTTGTCAAGAACTTTATTTACATTATCAAACTCCTGCTTTGAGTGAGCATAAGCTAGTCAAAGATTTATTTCAGACAGATAGAGAAGTTCCAGGAGGTGGGACCAATCATGGGAAAAGGCTCCGAGACCTGGACACAATCTTTTTTTGTCCCCAAAACGCAAAAATAATTAATTAAGAATTTTTAGCCGGTTGTGGTGGTGCACGCCGGTAGGATTTGCTGAAGGAGACAGAGGCAGGAGGATCACGAGTTTGAGGCCAGCCTGGGCTACACATTGCCAGACGCTCAAGATGTCGAAGAGAGGACGTGGTGGTTCCTCCGGAGCGAAATTCCGGTAGGAGCTGTGATCAACTGTGCTGACAACAGAAGAACCAAAAACTTGTATATCATCTCTGTGAAGGGAATCAAGGGATGGCTGAACAGACTTCCTGCTGCTGGTGTGGGGGACATGGTGATGGCCACAGTTAAGAAAGGCAAACCAGAAGTAAGAAAAAAGGTACATCCAGCAGTGGTAATTCGACAACGAAAGTCATATCGAAGAAAAGATGGGGTGTTTCTTTATTTTGAAGATAATGCAGGGGTCATAGTAAACAACAAAGGCAAGATGAAAGGTTCTGCTATCACAGGTCCAGTGGCAAAGGAGTGTGCAGACCTGTGGCCCAGGATTGCATCCAATGCAGGGAGCATTGCATGATTCTCCAGTGCATTTGTAAAATATAGTCATTAAAAAGTCTTGCTCTGAGAACCAGTCTTGACACTTTTACCAATATCAGGTTTGCAGGAGGAAGCTTGTAAATTCAGCTCTGGGCATGACCTTGCAAATTCTTCCCTTTCAATATTAAGTAAGGATTATCTCTAGGGGCTGTCAATCCAGATGGATCAGCTATGAAGATCATTCACTAGCTGTTCTAAAAGGCAGAAGGTTCATGTCTCAATGCACACATGGTGGCTGTAACTTGAATTAAAAAACAAACAAAAAAAAAAAACCAAAAAAAAAAAAAAAGAATTTTTAAAATGGTGAAAGAAGGCTTAGCAGGTGACACTAATTCTTATGTACTGACTTCAGGCCCTGGAAACCACAAAGGGGAAAGAGAACTCATTCCCAGAAGTTGTCCTTTGACCATTACATGCACACCATGACATACATGTGAACAATACAATAAATTAGTTGATGTTTAAAAGTTTTATAACGAGCTTAACATAGACCCTTTTTAGAGTCGAGCTTGGTGCTCTTGGTCGTTTGCCTCTGAGATGAGTCACAACCTAATACCATGTAAAACCATGTTCTTTAAAGTGTGCAGCTACCTTCTTTCATTCGGTTTGTAGAGAGACTGGGTAGCCTTCTTGGCTTGAGTTAGGGACGCCATAGCAAGAGGTAATAGGGCTGTTTCTGCAGCTGCTCTTGGAGAAAATTAACTTCACCTTTATTTTAGCCTCTATACTTTTGGATATATTTTGATAAATGCTTCCCTTTTTTCTCCATGGTTTAAGTTCTTCAAAAACTCAATTCCATTTTAATATGGTTAATATTATGCAGCATCTCAACAGTAAATAGTGGAATGTCTCCCCCCCCCAAAAGAAAACACTGTGGGCAGCTTCTGCAGAGAAAGAGAAGATGTAAAATTGCTGCAGAATAGACACTGGTGCCTAAGAGGGGCACTGAAACAGAAGCAATGACAGCACCAAGCAATCAGCAGGATTGGGACAGCCAATATTCAGAGGGTTGGTGTTGATTGACAGTCATGAACACTCTTTCTCGTCCAGGATGCACAGTAGCTGAAAGGAGTCAATTCTTCCAGTTTTCAACCAGGTGGAGGAGTATTTGTCAAGTATTAAAGAAAGCAATTGGAAGTTACTATATTTTTCTTTCTTGTTATCTGATTTGTTTCTATTTGCACTGGAGCAAATATAGCAAAATAATGTTGCTAATAAAAAGTATTACTGTAACCAACTAATATTTTGTTTTACATGTTTTAATTATTTCATCAAGTAACAAAATTGAATCTGTTGAACCAAAATTTATACAGGGATTTTCTGCTACATTGATGGTATTTTCTGATACGAGCTTATAGTTATGACTTTTAGAAAAAAGAAGAGAAGTAATGGAGATGTTCTTGACATTTCTATTCAAAATGCCATTGTCTATGATTAATTTTTGATGAAATGGTACCATACATTTGGGGAGCAGATTCTTACTATTCCTTGTTTATCTGCAGTGATAACTGAATGATGTTAGAGACAAATGGGTTCCTACTCTCAAAATTATACTGATCATTCACTTTGGGCATGGCAGACAGTGAAACACTGTTAGATCTTCCTGAAGCATGGGTTGGAGATTCTGAGGCAGCATTAAACTGGTTTGAGATGTAATTATCTTTGTCAGCTGATACAGCATACTGAATTTGGGAACAACTCATCAGAAATGGTTAGTGTAAAATGTGTGGTCCCTCGGGGCTTTTCTCTTGTCCTTTTATTTTTATATTTATATGCTTCTCCTGGCAGTGTCATTAATAGATCTGGATTTGATTATCATATCTATGCCAGTATTATTCAGATTTACTCACTGGGTCTTGTATAAAAAAAAAATCATATGACTTCCCAACTCTGTTTCTGCTTTATTAAGACTTAAAATTGAATGATAGGATAGTCCCTTCAAAAAGCTATTTATTAGGAAACATTAACACTGAACTATATAAATTGTCTTATTGATTTTTTCAACATTTTACATTCTTACCTCTGTGTTATATCATTGCAATTGAAAAAACAGATTAAAAGACACTATACTATACGGTTCTTTTTATTTTTGTTTGTAGGATCTTTACAAGAGATTTTTCATTGTGTTATTAATATAATTTATACAGAAATGTAATTTTGACCCTGAAATTCTATAATTTTTGAAGCAAATGAAGAGTTATGTAAATCCAGAGGGACCATTCAATTCTATCACTTTATAATAGAGCCACTAATAGAAATGTCCCTCCAGCAAATTTTATTATTCTCAAGATTTGAAGTGATTACAAAAATGTGGCGTGTCATATAATATGTTCTAAAAAATAATCTCACATTGAACTTTTATGGTAATTCTGTTCATTTTTCAGGGCCACTTCCAAGCCTCAAGACTTACAATTGAAAGCTGATAATGGTGATCTAAGCACTTGAAAGGCTGTAATAGGAGAATTGTAAATTAAGACTAGCTTACAGATATTTGATCTTTGACAAAGAAGCAGAAGCCAAAAATATACAATGGAAAAAAGAAATAATCTTCAATAAATGGTGGTGGTCTAACTGGAAGTCAATATGTAGAAAAATGAAAATAGATCCATATATCTCAACTTGCACAAAGCTCAAGTCCAAGTGGATCAAGGACTTCTACTTCAAACCAGATAAATTGAATCTAATAGAAGAGAAAGTGGGAAAGAGTCTCAAACTAATTGACACAGTAGGAAATTTCCTAAAAAAGAACTCCAATGGCTTAGGCTCTAAGATCAAGAATTGATAAATGGAACCTCATGAAACTGAAAGGCTTCTATAAGGCAAAGGACATAAACAACCCTGAGATTCCACTTTACACCAACAAGAATGGCTAAGATAAAAAACCCAGGTAACACCGCATTTCAGAGAAAATGTAGAGAAAGAGTACCACTCCACCATTGCTGGTGGGATTACAAACTGGTATAACCACTCTAGAAATCAATCTGGAGGTTCCTTAGAAAATTGGGAATAGATCTACCTGAAGACACTGCTATACCACTCTTGGGAATATATACAAAAGATGCCCTACCATGCCACAGGGGCAAGTGTTCCACTATGTTAATAGCAGCTTTATTTGTGATAGCCAGAGCTGGAAACATCCCAGATGTCCCACAATGGAAGAATGGATACAGAAAATGTGGTTCATTTACACAGTGCAATATTACTCAACTATTAAGAATGAGAACATCATGAGCTTTGCAGGCAGATGGATGGAACAAGAAAATATTATCCTGAGTGAGGTAACTCAGACCCAAAAGGACATGCATGGTGTCTACTCCCTAACAAGTAGATATTAGCCAAAAATACAGAATACCCAGGATACAATCCACAGAACTCAAGAAGATTAACAAGCTGAAGGTCCCAAATGAGGATGCTTCAATCCCACTTGGGAGGAACATGAAAGCAGTCTCGGCATGGGGAGCATAGAGTGAACGACAGATCTTGTGGGAGAGACGACCAGGGTGTGTGTGTGTGGGGGGGGCGCGGGCGGCGGGGCGAAGAGGAACATGATTAGGTATTGTGTGGGGGGAAAACAGGAGTGAAGCCCCGAGGGCCTGCAGAAAGAATGGAAACAGAAAACATTGGGGGGGGGGTAGGAGGTAGGGGGACCCTCTAGAATGTTACAGAGACCAGAGAGGTGAGAGAATCTCAGGACTCAAAGGGAGGGGACTTAGATGAAATGCTCAACAGGGGAGAGGGAACTTGTTGAGTCCCTCTTAGGTAGAAAGATAGGGCATCAAGTGGAGGTATAGGGTTGCTATCCCACAGTCAAGAGCTCTGATTCAGAGTTGTTCTATCTAAAAGTACTGCAAGTACAGAGATGGAAAAGAGACTGAGTGAGAGGAGGTTAAGTGACCGGTCCAAATTCGGATCTAGGGGGCAGAGAAGCTCTGAGGCCTGACACTCTTATTGATGCTGCGGTGTGCTTACAGACAGGAGCCTGGCATGGCTGCCCTCTGAGAGGCCCACGCCTCTGGGAGGCATCTAAAAGAGTCAGATGTAGATACTTATACCCAACTGATTTATAGTAGCTTGGGACCCCTGTGGTTGAATTGGGGAAAAACTGGAAGAAGCTAAGGAGGTGGGTGGCCCCATTGGAAGACCAGCAGTGTCAACTAACCTGGATCCTTGAGATCTCTCAGACACTGAGCTACCAACTAGGCAACGTACACTAGCTGTTATGAGGCCCCTGACATGTATACAGCAGAGGACTCTCTGGTATTGCCTCAGTGAGAGAAAACACAGCATTTAACCCTTGAGAGACTTGAGGCCTCAGGGAGTGGGGAGCTCTTGTGGGGTGGGGGTGGGGGTAAGGAGGTCCTCTTGGAGACAGGCAATGGGGAAGTGTGATAGGTAGCTTTTGGATAGTGGACCCAGAGAGGGATTGTGACTGAACTGTGAAAGATGTGATGTCTCCTTGCTCACTGTTCCTAACTATGAGGAAAGAATCTGATTGAAAGTGTCTCTTACACCTAAGTACAAAAAGATGAAATTATATTTGTATGAATTAATATTAACATGCTTGGAGAGAATGTGAAAAATATGTTCTGTGAGGAGAAGATGTAAATCTTACTAAAGATACCCAAACTTGTAGCTTTAAAAAGCAACTCTACTTTAATGGACTTGAAGGATATTGCAATTTCTTCAGTAGAAGCATGGATGTCCAGGAGGACTGTTGGTGGCCACCAGTACCACCATCATGGTACCTACAATTTGAGCATCTCAGCAAAAGTGTTTGTAAAATCTAGAAAAACCATCTCAAAGGTGGGAGAAAATACCAATGACAGTGGTACTGGTTGCCATATAAGATCAAGTTCTCACTTTTATATTTGTATTGAATAATGGTTTGGAGCCACTAAAGTAAAGTATCGTCTAAATTTATGGAGCTATTAGACTTGACTGGACATTTAAGTGATGTTTCACTGGAAGCACTGTGAGAATGTTCCCAAGACTTTATTAAGGAACATTTACCAAGGAATTCATGGAGAGTGATTACAGAACTGACATTAAGAAAAAAAAACTGTTCATTTCTGATCCCTTAGTAAGTCCAGCTCATTCAATAAATGACCTGTATTCATTATTGAATTCCTCATAGTGTCTCTGTCTATGCAGGTCATCATTCAACTTCTAGTTGAACTTTAAAGACTTCTCTAACATTATGATGACTCTCCTCTCATTACTACATGCTTCCAAGGTTGTTTGAACCTCTATCACACTGAACTGCCCTTAAAGGTTGGGTAGCTCAATAAAAAAAATAACAAAAATTAATTGAGTCGAGGGAATTCATCAAAGGAATAATCAGAGTGTTATTGGATTTCTAATAAGATGACTCGGATTAGACATAGTACTCAATGGAGAAATGACCTTAAGTTAAGAAATGAAAGATGAATAGATGTTAGCAACCAGAAGTCAGAAAGACAGTGTGACTCAGGCAAAAGGAAGAGATTGAGTAGTTAAAAATAAATTATATTGCCAGAGTGTCTTTCATTAATTATTTTATCCATTGTTCCACACAAATCTTTCATTCATGTGAAAAAAAATCTCACTTATTTGCTGTCCATGCCTTATTGCTTGTTATAGTTCACAGGTATCTCATAAAGAACAATCGTATATTTTCTGGTTTTACTCTAATATGTACTATTGAATTAAGAGTCCCACAGAAATCTCAAAGTCAAGACAATTTTAACAGCATTGTCTTACTCAACATCCAGCAACTTTTACATTTAAGGTTTTGTCTATTGGACAAAACAATTTTTATGTGTGTGTGATATATAAAAACCAAGAGTATTTATAAAGACATCAAATGTCTTCTTGTATTATTTTCCCCCTTAATCTTTGAAAGGGGGAGGGTTGATTTTGAACCAGGAACTCACCAACTGGGACATCTAACAGAGCTGTGACTATGCCTGTCTTTTATCTGAGGATGGTGGGGATCCGGACTCAAGTAGTCTTGGTTTTTAGGTAAATACCTTCCATAGGACAGCCATCTTTCAATTTCCTAAGGATGGTTTGAGTCTAATAGATTTGTTTCTATCATTAGGTGTAAAAGTAATATTAGAAAATAAACACACTAAGTCATATATCTACACATTGGCAGTCACTCACAAAGATATCTAATATTTTAATGAAGGGTAAGTGCAAGAATTTGAAAACTGGCTGGGCGGTGGTGGCACACGCCTTTAATCTAAGCACTTGGGAGGCAGAGGAAGGCAGATTTCTGAGTTCGAGGCCAGCCTGATCTACAGAGTGAGTTCCAGGACAGCCAAGACTACACAGAGAAACCCTGTCTCAAAACAAAACAAAACAAAACAAAACAAAACAAACAAACAACAACAAAAAAAGAACTTGAAAACTAACAGGAGGGGATAGTTTTTTTTTTTTCTGCAGCGTCTCATCATTTTTTAAAATTCAAGTGGAAGTGGTAGTTGCAATAACTCAGAATCAAAATGAAGAGAGCAAGAAGTAGGAGAAGCATTGAGAGGTGTTAGATCTAAGAGGTATTATGAATGTCATTCTCTCAATGAAAATGTTTATATATGTTTCTTCTGAACCACTATAAGTTGCCTGCATTTTGAACACAGTTTGAGAAAATTTACTCATCACTCAGTAGTCTCTATTTGTAGCCTGTCGATAATTCTTGATTTTGGGGTTCAGATTTTTCTTGGAAAAGTTTTTCTTAGGTAACAAAGTACTCATAATATTCTAAAAGTATAAAAGCAATGTTGATACTTCTTTACAGTACTCAAGTCTAAATTTATGATCTATTTTATTCTACCTACTTTAAATACATTTTTTATTTTTATTTTTTTAAATACATTTTTTAAAAATAATTATTTTTACAACTGCCCATGAAGAACATTGCAAATTCAGGTAGTCTAATAGTCAAAAAAGTCATCTGCTCTGCACTGAGTGAGTATTACTGTCTTCAAACTCACTTATTAGTGAGTTGAATTATGGCATTATTATTAGTCTCTGACTTGTTTGTACACAAAGTTGAATTACCATCTATAAGTTATCATTCTTTGTCTCAATATTATTTAATTGAGACAAATGCTTTCTTACCTTGTTAGTTGTAGTAGTCATTAGTAAAATAAGTGGTCAATTTTTTTTTATTTCATAGTCATATTTTATTTCATTTTACTTGTGAAGTCTGCTATTTAATAGTTATAAAAATATATAGTCTACATATGCAAATAGCCAGAATCAAATAAACACAAGCCATTTGTAGTCTTAAATTTTGAATGGCTCTTCCTTTATAAAGAATAAAATACACCTGCTCAGGAATTTGAGGTGTGTGAACTCTTCCAGATGGAGAAGACTGAGAAATATTCTTCCAAACTACAAACTTCATAGTCATTGTAAAATTTGGAAATAATTTGCTTCTCATAAATTTCTGCTAGAAAATTACGAAATCTCAGAGTGAACCTAAGGAATATACCTTTGTTTTCTAAAATGTTATTGAAACAAAATTTGTGCTGTTAAAGATGTTTAAAAAAACAAATAGAAAACAAAAATACAACAAAATGTTAAATATGCCTAGGATTTTCAGAACTTTTGGAAGTTAAAGAGGTCAGACTTATATCACTAGGACAAGTAGTCATCAGACAGTTGCTTTCATATTTAATTGTGCTCTCTGACTTAAATATGTACTTATAAATTGAGATTTTATTTATCAAAGCAGCTTAGTTATAAAGGACATTCTTTCTTTCTTTCTTTCTTTTTTTTTTTTTTTTGTTTTGTTTTTTTTTTTTTTTTTGTTTTTTCAAGACAGAGTTTCTCTGTGTAGCCCTGGCTGTCCTGGAATTCATTCTGTAGACCAGGCTGGCCTTGAACTCAGAAATCCACCTGCCTCTGCCTCCCAAGTGCTGGGATTAAAGGCGTGCGCCACCAAGTCCAGTTTATAAAGGACATTCTTAAAATCATTTTTGTATTTGTATTTGTGCATGTGTGTGTGTGTGTGTGTGTGTGTGCACACACACACACATGTTTTGACAAAATGAGTGTTTCCCCTTCCATTGCCTGGGAAGCCATACTCAGTATTTACATAGCACTTTTTTCCACACAACTCTAAGAGCAGACAGATTCTGTTATAAAGTCATGGGTAAGATAGTTTGTTTTTCCATGAACTTATTGAAATTATGCACTGGGCAAATTAGTGAAGTATACCAAATATGCTTCAGGATAAATATAGTAGTTTTCACAGAAAATGTTTTTCATGTCTCAGGAAATCTATGTTTGTCATGGAATGACAAGTTCCTTGGAGGGGTGGGGGCCTGAGAAGGTTGTCTTTGAAAAGTGATTTTGAATTTCATTAAAAATGAGAAAAATATAACAAATATTTTATATTTAATGAAAAGACCAGAGTGTCGTCTTTTCATGAAATGAAAGTGGGAAAAAAAGTAACACATATCTTGAAGAAACAGATTTTCTTTTTTCCACTCCAGGTCGATCACTATCAACCATACCTTTAAAATTCTTCATTATGAAATATATCTCATTTTTGGAAGTTCAGTGAATTTATACTGAAGAACTAGCCTTGTAATATAGTAACTGAGAACTAATGTGCTTTTATAAGATAATAATGTTACTATATTCTGGTGTAGTAGTGCCAAAAAATAATCAAGTTTAAAATATGATTTGACTTATAGTATAAACTGGCATAAAAGATTTCATATCTGTGTATCCACTGCTCTATTTTTCTTAAAAATGAAATGAATAAAATGCTACCTAATATTTTGTGCCTACTAAAAGCACATAAATCATATGATTCAGTGTAAAAAGGCAATGGAAACTCTTTCTGAACCTCACCATTAGCTCTTCAGACAACCCCAGACCTTCTGTTGTTTGCTTTTAGGTATTTCTTCTGTAAGTTATATTTTTCTAAATCTGGAATGTCTGAAAAAAATATTATTAGGTCCCATCTTTATCACCATCTTGGAAATGATTTCAAACAGCACATAGTTTCTAATGATAAAACAGAATACAAAATGCAAAGGCATGGCTTCTTTGACATGAAATGACTCTAATTCTCTGTAAAGTAGTGGCCAGACTGACTCTTGCCTATATTACCCAGAAAACTCTGGATTTACCTGTGATGGCAAAGTTAGGAAGTGTCTTTTTTTTTTTTTAAACTTTTATTGCATTATGATGAGAAAAGTTACATGATTTCAATTTATCTGAATTTATTAACATTTAAAAACGTATTTTAAGTAAATAGAATTAAATCACATTCTTGTTTCCCTTTTGTACCCCCACTCCTCCTAGAGACCCCCCCTTCAATACCTACAATATCTTTTTTGTCATATTCCTTAAAGTTTATAAGATATTATAACAATACAAATAAGTATTATAAAAGTTGTTTGATATAAAACAATCAATTTAACAGTCTTATGTAGATGCTCGTCTACAGCAGTAGTGAAAATACATCTTTCTGAATATAAATTTTAAATAACTCCATATTAAGTGTATACTTCAAAATAATATATCACTACTGGTATTTTCCTAAATGAACATAAATATATAAAGTCTTTTTGTTTGTTTGTTTTTTTTCTTTTTTTTCTATTTACTTAAAATATGTTTTTATTTTTTTATTTTTATTTTTTTTTTTGACATTAGCCCGGTTCTCTTGCAAGAGGACAGGACTTTTCACTCCTTGGCAGTATGAAACCTGCAGTCCAGACTGTCATTACATTGCTTATCTGCTGCTAGTACCTTCTTAGCAAACTGCTTTGTAGCAGCATCTTGACACACTGGAAGGTTCAACAATCACTTTGGAGGTGGCCTTGGCAATTCCACTTACCAGGAAGTTCTTGGGAAGAGCACAACAGCATCTATCAAGTTGAAAGTAAGAGGACAAGCAAAAGAGGGTAGAACCAAGGTGCCAAAGTGCTTCGGCTCTACAACTATAGAAAGAAACCATCTTTATTCTACTTCTTAAAGCCAGGTGAGGATGAAACTTTGAGAAAATTCATCCACTTGTTACATGATAATATTACAGATGAGAGCTGCTGCACAGTACTTGAAAATGTGAGCTGTTTTAGAGTCTTCACAGTGATGTTCTTTGTAGTGGAAGTAAAGGAAAGAAAAGCCTGTCTGTGCTTTGTAAAGCATGCCTACATAGCGATCTTAGGTGGGACACCTTTTCATTTTTCTAGCGTCTATGCTATTTTTCTATTTTGTTTGCATGATCTTCATGAGGAGGCCTTGGCAACTAATGCTATAATAGAAGCCACCTACTTGCTCTTTTGGCGAGGTGTGTGTGTGTGTGTGTGTGTGTGTGTGTGTGTGTGTGTGTGTGTGTGTG
>JADRCD010222745.1:35258-71656 GCA_019843815.1 Montemys delectorum
GTGTGTGTGTGTGTGTGTGTGTGTGTGTGTGTGTGTGTGTGTGTGTGAGAGAGAGAGAGAGAGAGAGAGAGAGAGAGAGAGAGACAGAGACAGAGACAGAGACACAGAGACACAGAGACAGAAAAAGACAGAGAGAGACAGAGAGAGAGGGAGAGGGGGGAGGGAGAAGAGTAAAAAGAGAAGAAACAGAGACAGAGACACACAGAGACAGAGAGACACAGAGACAGAGGCAGACAGACAGAGACAGACAGAGAGAGAGAGAGAGAGAGACAGAGAGAGAGAGAGAGACAGAGAGAGACAGAGAGAGACAGAGAGACAGAGAGAGACAGAGAGAGACAGAGAGAGAAGGAGAGGGGGAAGGGAGAAGAGTAAAAAGAGAAGAGACAGAGACAGAGAGACACAGAGGCAGAGACAGAGACAGAGACAGAGAGAGAGAGAGAGAGAGAGAGAGAGAGAGAGAGAGAGAGAGAGGAGGGGGACTTTGCTGGAGGAACACTTAACCTCATGTCCATGTCTGTATGTGCATGTCAGTCATGGTTAGCCATTTAACATTTGACATCATGATATAGTCAGTTTATATTTTATGTCCATTTCAAGATAACACATCATGCTTAATGTAGAAAATAAAAGGCCAAAAACAAGACCTTCATTTTTTTTCCATGAAATTGCATTGCAATATTGTCAACAGAATTGTGGTTTTTGTTGTTGTTTTGTTTTGTTTTAATTTTGCAGCCCCGGGTAACAGAACCTTCACCAGAAATAAATTATAAATAGATATGAGTAGTCATCACCTTTTAACAAGGTTTCTTGCTGACAGCTGAACAAGAGGAAATAACACCACCTAGATTTAAGAGCACTCAGACTAATAATCAGTACTATACAAAACAATATTGTAATGACTGGCCACAAGTACATAAAGCTATGCTCTCTGACTACCAATGTTTAGTTCCTATAAAGCAAATGCTACCTGTATAAATGTAATTGATCATGGTTGACAAAGTTCTACAATAATGGCTTCAATAATTTATAAACTAATTCATTAGTATATTCCTTACATTTGGCAGGAGTTTGCATTTGCACCTGGAGATGTTTCAGATTCTGCATAACCAAGGTTTATTTTCTATGTATTGTAAAACACAGGATGTTCTCTTTAATAACCTGAAATTTTAATAAGGGCCTAAGAAACAGTTGAAAAAGTGAGTGAACTTATATTTAAATTAGGTCTTTGAGAGCTTGGAGATTCTAACTTGGTGAACTCTAATTAAATCCCTGAAGGCTGCTGGGTCTGCCTCCCTCATTCTTGATGGTGAAAGTGAGGTCTTCAAAAGAGTCCCTTGACAGTATACAAGTGGAGAGGAAAAGAATCCAGCAACCCTTCACCATAGCATTACATAAAGCCAGAATTCCAGAAGGACTTCCAGACAGGGAAAACAATGGCATTCTAAGCCAGAGAACTCAAAATGCAGGGAAAAATAGGGGAAAAGAGAATTTGTAAAGAGAAGCAATACAAGATTATCACTCATTCTGACTTCAGCAAGGATGCAAAACCAGACAAACGTTCAAATGCGACACAGCACAATCTTACTTGGCACATTCTGCAATTAACATTTACAATAAGAATTACTCAGATACAAAATGGTCTCTATTAGTTGTTGGTCTGGCATTATGGTGGCTTTTTCTTCAAGCTACCTTTTCTATATAAACAACCATTCATTATTTTTCTTCCCAGATAAATTTCGCCACTTACTGAATCAGTAAGTCCAATTCTCATGGTGAGAATCAAACAGATATTGAGTCTACATTAAAAATGACTGCATATTCCCTGTTAGTTTACCTGTTCAACATCATTTGAGCCTCTTCATTGGCCAACACTGTAGAGTATGAGACATGTGGAATCAGTTCTTTGTCCTTCCATTTAACATATATTCAAAACCAGTATTATTGATATTGTAAAATCCACAGAAAATATCTTTATAGCCTTTAGGTACTGAATGGCTTGGGTAGTCTCCTAGTGAAAACATAATCATTCATCTTTCAGATACCTGATATGTACAGAAATGTCCAGTTGTATTTTGTGTATATTTTTAACCCTTAAGCATTAACACTATTTTTAATAGTCATTAGTTTAACAAAGGGTAAACTAAGAGTATTTCAGAGTATTAGGTTCTGCCAGTGGTGACTGTCTCAGTTAGGGATTTCTTGCTGTGAAAAGGCATCATGACTATACCAGCTCTTATAAAGGGAAATATTTAAATGGGGCTATCTTTTAGTTTCAGAAGTTTAGTCCATTATCATCACAGCAGAAAGCATGGGAGCTTACAGGATGATACTGTGCTGGAGGCAGAGTGAAGAGTTCTGTGTCTTGATCTGCAGGCAGCAATAGAGAAGACTACTCGTCACACTGGGCATAACTTGAGCATGTCAGATTTCTAAGCCAACCCCCAATAGTGACACACTTCCTCCAACAAGGCCACTCCTCCTAATAGTGCCATTCCCTAGGGGCCAAGCACTCAAACATGTGAGTCTGTAGGACGAAACTTGTTTCAAACACCATGGCAACAAAACACTTGTGAGGTCCCTCATCCAATGGGTTACTACCAAAATCTACAGAAATCAAATGAAGGAGGAGAGACATACCATTTCATTCTCTATTACTGTGCCACTGCTAATGGGCACCACTATGTTGGCTACTTCATAGTTGGTTGAGTTAATGGCCTTGTGCTCCTCATCCTGACCAAACTTTCTATGAAATAATACAGTTGTTGAGAAACTTAGAATTAATACTTTTGTAGTTTGCTCTATTCTTTATTTCAAAAAGACTTTTAAAGTCCCATGAATGCTGCTTAGATCACTAGGATATCTAAATGGAAGTAGTGATTCTTGATGCTCTAATTATTCCCCTAACCCCAAAAGGATATTGAGTTACTGGGTGCTCACTTTGTTCTTAACTCCAAGTTCCAAAAAAAAATTTTTAAACTCTTTACTACTACAAAAGAGTCATGATTCTTCTTTGGCTTGCCACTTAAGTGGCTTCATCTTTTATTTGGGGATAAAATGAAAGTAACAAGCAAAATATAGAAGAAGTTTTAGCTTGTTCTCTGATAAAAGGGGTCATTTATTGATCTGTTGCTTGAAAGGAAAGGATCTGTTTGGGGGAAAGCCATTGTACTAGATAGAGTTTGAACACTTCCCCTTTTATTATCTACTGACCTTGATAAGTCTACATGCATTTTTGTTTTATCAAAAGCAAGCTTTACAATTAAAGTGAATCCTTCCTAGTCAGTGTGGCTATGTAAGAGTTCTGGTAAAACTGAAAATGTAGGATATATATTGGAGGTAATTAGAATGATAATAATTTCTGATTTATTTTAAATATATGATTTAATCCTATGATTGATTTACATAAACTATTTACTGTTTCTTCTCTTAATAATATGAATAGAAGTTATAATTTAAAATGAATATCATCTACCTTATTACCTTATCCCTTTCCTCTTAGAAGGAGCTTGAGTGTTCCATGGAAGGATAAACCAAGGAACTGGAATTAAATGTAACCAGAAATTTTACATTCAGTTTAACTATAGGCTCATATGTGAATGTATGCTTCTTTAGAAGTCATATGTGTATTCCTCTTGTTTATGCAGACTTTTGATAATGGTATAAGAAACCAGAGTCACTAAGTGATAAGCACAGAGAAATTCACAGAGACCCCCTGCTCCACTGGAACAATTTAGAACAGTGAGTGTTCCATAAGATATAGGTTGGTGTAATTTAGGAAAAAAGTTGTACCTGACAAAATATATGTGAAAGTATATATTTCTTCTTAGATTCAAAATACGAATTAGCAAATTGAAGAAGGTATACAGAAACAAAATCTGTGGCTTAAAAGAATGTTTGATTTTGTTTAAAACAAAGCATTTATTAAAAATTCTATCATCTTTTGAAAAGAAATCTTCACATAGACAAAACTATAATATTAGAACACTTTTATTTAAATAATGATCAATAATTTGTTAATGCTAATACTAGCATTTAGTTCCTTCTTGTAAGGTAATTCTTGTTTTCAAAATACACCCAGTGCTTGTGAAGAGGTCAGTTCAGGACCTTTGGAAAATTCCACCAGACTCCTTCCCTCCTGGAAGAGAAAGGTCTTTGTGGCGCATTTGGGCACCCCTCCAGAAGGGAGAGGCTAATTACATTCTTCAGACCCCAGAGGATTGGGTGGTAAGTTACCATTGGCCATACTTATAGGGGAGGCCCAGAATACATTCTACAGGGTGGAGCAGGGCAGAATGACTGTTGGCCACCTACAGGCAAGGGAAGTCCTTACCACTTCATTCCCTAAAGACCAATCAGTTTTAAAGCCACTGTTGTACCCATCGCATTATGCCTAATGGCTGCTGCCCTGAAAACTGTATAAAAACACGCCGACAGCTTGGGGTCACTACCTCTCCTTTGGGTACAGGATGATGATCCCAGCATGCTGGAACAATAAAATCCTCTTGCTTTTGCTTCGCATTGTTCACCCTGGGGGCTGGGGGGTCCCCAGTAAGCTAAGGCTTATCAGAGTCTTACATTTGTGTGTAAATTATATGGATTATATGATACACTCCTCCACACTCCACTTTTGCTCTGCCAGTTAATTTCCCTTTTGACATTTTTATTTTGATAGGATATGAACTTAAAGCCATTGTTATGTTAGTTTTACATAGAAAATTGTCGATTTTAAGATATTTTCAAAGAAACACAAAGACTAAGAATATATGTCGATTTATCATGCATTAGGTGACATGAGGCTTGGCTTCCAGTTTGTTTTTCTCCATACTGTAAGAATTGAGAAGTCACAATAGAGACTGCTTCATGTAGCAATGGCACCATTAAGAGTTGACATTTTGACTTCCCTCATTCATTGCCGTCAACATTCAGATTCGGCCTCTCCTTACGTCTCACTTTATGATAACTAGATGGCTATTGAATCTGTAGTAATATATAGCTATTTCTTTGAGTATCACATCTAGAAAGAACAATTGAGTATACTTCAGATATGAAATCAGACCCTCTTTTAAAAATGTTTTTCTAATGCCATCCTGGCCAGAGTTGAGAAGGTGACATCTCAAGGAGGCTCTGGAATTTTGAAAACAGTGTTCTAATTACTCTAGATAAGTTATAATTAACTTTCTGGCACAGAATATATCATTGGTTTTAAACTCTAATTTACCTTCCCAGGAAGAGAGGAGCTAATAGTATTGACTCTCTTTTGAGCTACTAAAATTAGATTATTGGAACTCCATTTTAAATACTTAGTTTCAACTGAACCAAGGAGAACAATGGAAATTCCACAATGACCTGGAAATTGTTCATGTTCAGACTGAGAAAGTCAACTATCCCTAGTAGTATTTTCATCTTGGTAACATAGTTTTAATTGTCATTTTTTTCCAAATTATGGAGGCCAAAGTGAGAATTAAGATCCAATGTTTATTTCCAACATATAAATCAAGAACAGGAAGAGGGAGCAATAATGAAAGCTGGAGAAGGAAAAAATGTAAGAAATAATTAAAATGCTGTTTTGAAATCTGACTGATGTGTTAAAATGAACCACGATGTGTCTAGGTAGGTGGCACTCACTGAGCACAGTGTAGATTCTTAAGCATCTCTCATGGACAAATGATTACTGGCATTTTGGACAAGAGGAAGGGTTCTATATGCTTAATTTTGTCCTCATTTTTCACTTGTCAAACTTCTTCTCACAGGGAATAAGTCAACTGTAGAACACTTCCAGGTTGTACCATGCAGTCAGTTTTAGGTCAGTCTCCATAGGTGTACCACATGGTTTTATTAGATCCTGTTTTCTGCAAGGAAGCCTTCCATTAGGATTTTTAAGTACAGAGACTACAAACTCTATCCACATAGCTGGCTGACTTAGCTGTTTGACTGTTAGAAGGATGTTTGGATTCCTCTTTGTTGTAGGAAGGTAGGTCAAGAGGCAAGAATAACAGGGGTTTAGACAATACAACAGTTTGTATCTGATGAATTTAATTGAGAAGGTTGTTTTAGGGTAGTTGATTGCTGAATGCTACAATGACCCAAGCAGGCCACAAAGCCTTATAACAACTGCTACATGCGGCATGGCCTTTAGTAGGGGTAGAATGACATGGCCGTTGGATGCGGGCACCCAAGAGTGTAGACAGCTGCTTTGGGCATAAGACTTGTTGTATAATGTATATATCTTTACATTCCTCTGAGGATCGTCCTCCCTGTTAATGTTAATGCCTCAATTATAATCAGACAGTCCAAGTCCCTGAGGTAAAAGTGTGGCTAATGTCTTATCAAACCGATAAATGTTGAGACCTTCAGGACTGCCCTTAAGGATGTGGAAAAGCACTCTAAAATATACATAAATAATTTTTCAACTATGCAAAAAATAAGGATATGCTATGAATTATGGCGGTCTTTAGAAATCTGCAGAAACAGAGACAGCTAATCTATGAGTCAATTTGTCAGAAAAATACTAAGGACAGTGATAAAGAGATTTAGGTTCTGGTGATTGCAGGACAGCCCACCCAGCTAAGTTGTTTGTTTATGCTTTCAAAGGCGGGTTCCTGCATTCAGGATCAGTCTAGGACAGAGCAAGGTTAGGCCCAGGTGTGGTAGAAATGGTAATTTTAGGATGGGGTCCCATCCAGCTAGTTTAGCATCTGTGCTTAAGAGAGGCAGGTAGATCTCTGAATCCTTTTTGCAGTGTTAAAAGAAACTGTGTACTTGCTGTCTCCTAAGAATTAAGGAGATGAGGTAACAGGGATACTGATCAAAATAAAACCTGGAGTAAATGACTGGGTTGATATATAAAAGACTAGGCTTATGATCTGTAGGGGATGAACTATACAGAGAATTTTTTAGAATAGGGAGAGAGAACTGCTTGGAGAACTGTTTCCAGCAGATAATAGTAAGAGAAAGCACATTAGAGAGAAAGAAAGCAGAATAGAGAGAAAGTGGGCTGGAAAGTTGTCTCCAGTAGAACATAGGCCACCAGCTTGAACCCAAAATATTGCTTCAAGTTATTTGGGTCTTTTTGCTGTTCCCACACACTCCTCTCGGAACCCCTCTCCAAGGCTAATCCTTGGCAAATGATATTGCTATATATTCTCTAAAACATAATTTTAGAGTATACTGGTTTGGCTAAGCCTTCAGTATAAAATATGCTACTATTAAGAGTCTGGTTTTACATATAACATAGCTGCAATATTTAGCTGTATCATGTAGACAAGTCCCATTTCCTCTGAGACCCAGTTCTCTAAGGCTCTGGAAATGTTGGCATTCAGCTGGGGAGATGATGGAGTGGAAAAGTCCTTGAATAAGTGTGTGGACTTCAGTGCAGCATCTGAGAACTCCAGTAGAGCAGCATGCACTGGTGCACATTTGTTGCCTCAGTTCTGTGATAAGAGTGTAGGAAGATACAAGAGCCTCCCCAAAAGCTTGTGGGCCAGTTAGCCTGGTGAGCTCAATGTGAGACTCTCACACAAAATGGAAAGTGAGAGCTGACACAAGAGATTGCCTTTAATTTCCACAAACACATCATAAAGGAACATGCATGCATGCATAGGCACATACACACAAACACATATTAATGAACATATAAACACATACAAATAAATAAACTCTGTCTCTCTGTCTCTGTCTCTCTCTCTCTCTCTTTCTCTATCTCTCTCTCTTTCTCTGTCTCTCTCTATGTCTCTCAAGACCTTTAAGATAGTTAATGTTTTTTAGGGCTTTAGGACTATGATATCTGATAATATAGTCAATGGGAATTTGATGCAAACTTCATCCTCATATGTTCTTCATTTGAAAACCATTTCTAAAATTTCTGAAGTCTTAACCTGCCAAGTCGACATCACAGATCACTTGTCCTGCTGTCCCCAGTGATAGGACACTTTCTGTGGTTTTTCTTATTTTTGAGTCCAGATAGGACAGAATAAGTGACAGATTTTTCCAGACCGATTTTACTTTCAGAAATACAAACTAGTGTGAACAGGTTTTGCTTTCCCCACGGAAAAGGCTCAGGTAACATATGAGGATGTTGCGATAACACCACACCCACCACTTTTCCAAGCAGCTAATTTAAAATTGCCTGCAATCTGGGAGAATCTGTCTCAACATCTCATAAGAACCCAGCTAACAGTTTGCTGAAAGGTTTCCTGGGAATAGGATTCTATCCAAGGCTTGTGACAGTGGTAAGTTAGAAGGAGGCTACAGAGATCTAATTAAAAAGGTGATTTCCTGACATATGGAGCTCCTACATGAAATCAAGATCCTGAGCTATGCAGGGGGAGACACTGACCCTGTAATTCTTATGACATTAGGTTTAAATCTTAACTGCTGAACACCTTTCAAATATTTAACTCTCCCCAAGTAAATTCACTCTGTGAAAAGCTCTATTTATTGACTTTTTATCCCAGTTGGATCTCATTGGGGACCGCTTCACTGAGACCTGTGCATTAAGTGGTACATATGTTGAATAAACAGCCAGACAGCTACCAACTGTCAAGTTGCTTTACCAGGGGTATTTTAAAAAAAAGCACATATGTCATGTTGAAAAGCAAAATAGAAACAAAAGCTTGTATAAGAATTAGGAAATGGTGCAGGTGAAATGAAGCCACTTGCTTCTCTTTATAGGTTTTTTTTTTGTATCATTAGATATATTATTTTTAATTTGAAAGATAAAGGATGCTCTAGAGACACTTAAACTTTACTATCTGTTTGGGTATCTTCTTTACTGCTTGGTAATTCATTAGGGAGTTAATACAGTGAGAGGGACATGTAATATAAGCAAAGACTGCCAATGTTCTCAGCTAGGAAACACAGGTTTGATTTTTCTCACAAGTAGCATGTGAAAATGAAGTTGCAGGTTGCTCTTTATAGGTAGGCATGAGAACATATCAGCTTATTTGGCAAGGAGATTGGGAGTATTTATACTTTCCCATCTTGTTGCTACAGCATTGCTCTTCTGTGATAACACGATGGAACAATATTGACTGTATAATAGGTGGGCACCTGTGCAGTAGAAAAAGGCTTGGTCATCTATGACTTGTCTGAACAGAACAAGTATCAGATGTAGCCTTGTGTTTTGTATTCTTCTCTTCCTTCCTCCTTCCCCTTCGCTTTCCCTCCCTGCCTGCCTCTTCATTTTTACCTCTTCAAATATGCCATAGCATATTTAGGTACTGAAACATATTCCTGAATCCTGTGTGCAATTCACAAGTGTCATTTCAGGTGTTCTGAAGCAGTTACCATGACAGAGTGACATGTGCACAGACTTCCTGAAAGCAAGATGAATTCAAGAGATGGGAGGGGGAAAAGTGGAACAGTTGACAAATTGCAGACTTAGGATGCAGGTCTGAATCCTATGGAAAAAGGGGCATGGAGATTTGGATAAGAAGTAGCTGAAGGGCAGTTCTTCTCAGACTGAATTTTTGTTCCCCCAGTGATGAGGTCTACATGATGGGCAAAGGTGTTTCACTATATAGCAGAAATGTGCAAGCATAGAGACTAGTACCTCTGCCATTACTGCCAAAATCTGAGGTGGATTCCAAAGGTGCTGCAACTGGAGGTTGTAAACTGAGTTTCAGTATCAGAAGAACTTAGGTTTGTCCCACAAGAACTCTAACATCACTTGGAGGTTATTTTGTTACTCTGTGTTTGTCTACTACACAATCACAGCAAATATAGTATCAAATAAGGTTTGGTTGAAGAATTGCTCAGGTGCTTGCTATAATATGTGATTATGTCACATCAGCTTAATAGCAAAGAAAATAAGCAGTTATATGCTTCTTTTTTGTTAGTTCCTATAGCTGAGAGTTTACATGTTACTTATGCAGGAAAATCTCTCCAAGGTCCTCAACCTATGACATTTGTAGGCTCCCTTATTATGGAAGGTGAGGGATATATTGTACATTGATGTGTCTTCTTTTAGTCTTTAAAATCAACATCTGAAGTGATAGGTATCATTGTAGTCCCACAGGAAATTGTTTTTAGTCTTTTCCCTACTCTTCTCCTGTCCTCCCAACTCTTTTCTGCTTTTGTGCTGCATGCAGTTTGTTACTCTCTTCGCTTTATCTCTCCCTGCTAAAGTCTTTTCTTCTCTTATTGTGTTCTTTTATTTTTTGTTCCAACACACACACACACACACACACACACACACACACATACACACAGACACAGAGAGAGGGGGGGGAAGACAGAGACAGAAACAGAGAGAGATACAGACAGAGAGAGATCCCATAATATGCAGAAGAGAGAGAACTGTAGTATTTGTCGGTCTGAGTCTGGTTTTTATTTTATTTTTTTAATTGGATATTTTATTTATTTACATTTCAAATGTTATTCCCTTTCCAGGTTTCCTCTCCATAAACTCCTATCTGGTCCCCGATCCCCCTGTTCTGATGAATGTGCTCACTCACTTCCACTTCACCACCCTGGCATTCCCCTATATTGGGACATCAATCTTTTACAGGACCAAGGGTCTTTCCCCCTATTGAGGCCAGATAAGGCTATTCTCTGCTATATATGCAGCTGGAGTCATGGATACCTCTATGTGTACTCTTTGTTGGTTTAATCCCTGGGAGCTTTGAGAAGTCTGGTTGGTTGATACTGTTGTTCTTCCTATTGGGTTGCAAATCCCTTCAGCTCCTTTAGTCCCCACGCTCATTCCAATGGTTGGCTCTGAACATCCACATAACTGATCATAAAGATGTCCAGTTCTACTCACTTTCTAGAAAATGTCATGTTCTGTTTTTCTTTACAGATGAATACATTTCCACTGTATAATTTACCAAATCTTATTTACATTTAATGTTGAAGTTTTATTTCCAAATATATTTAATTTTGTTAAAGTAATATATGCATATAGATTTAAAAGTAAAGTGTAAATTTCACAACCAATTTAGAAGTTCCATGTATATTTTTTAATCCTTATTACGAGACACTGCTCCTCAGTCATCCTTGCCTGTGTCCTTTAGTTTGCTTTTGTACTTATTGTGTTTTAAAATCATATCCCTAGGTTTCTGTTTATTCTCTTCTCATTTTCAATGTTATTTATTATATTTGATATGTCATGATTTGATTCTTTTAATTATTAAATACAAACATCTTTAGAAGCCAATGAACACAAGCAGTTTTTAGTATCTGGAAAAGGGACATTCTCAATAACTTAGAGAATGTTTGTAGCAAGAGAAATGGTCATACTGCCCATCAACCTGTATTTAATACTTGCTTTGTCCTCACCAATTCTCTTTACTTATTCGTGTCGTAGTTTCTTCCCTGTGTCTGAATCTGTTGATTTGTGTGTTTGATAGATGCTGAATTCAATCAGTTTAGACTAAGAACTTCCCTTCAGTGGGATACTATTGTTTCCTGTCTCCATGTCTTTGCCCATGTTCCAGCTTTGAAAGTGCCCTGAATAAAATATAGTATATTTATCTATATTCTTTTAGTAATTCAGCAAGTTTTTCCAACCTATCCTGATTTACTCTATCTTACCTGATGTTGTCCAAACAAGTATTGATCTTAAAGAATAGCAGAATATAAACAGGAATAGGCATTTTACTACTACTTTTGTTCTTTTTCTTTTTTCTCTTCTCTTTTCTTTCTTTTCTTTTCCACTCCTTTCCTTTCCCTCCCATTTCTCCCTCCCCTCCCTCTCTCTCCTTCTTTCTTTCCTCCTCCCTTCTTTCTCTCTTTCTTCCTCGCTCTCTTTCTTCCTTCCTTCTTTCTTTCTTTCTTTCTTTCTTTCTTTCTTTCTTTCTTTCTTTCTTTCTTTCTTTCTTACTACAGTAGTATTTGGTTTTGTCATAGGCATTTGGGCTATCTAGTATCTGGATCTTGGTCACCCAAGCAGTGTCAGTGGTTCTATCTTGTAGGGTGGGCCTTATTTTCAATCAGAAATTGATCAGCTACTCTCACAAGCTTTGTACCACCATTGTTCTAGCACATCTTGTTGGCAGGACAGCATTGTTGACCAAAGGGTTTGTGGCTGGGTCAGTGTCTCATTTGGTAGCTTGCATAATACCTTCGTGTATTAAAGACATGAGAACATAAAGATTGAAGGCTCTAGGTAGAAACCACCTTGACTTCTCCATGTTCAGTAAGTTGTGTAGATGTCTTTAGGAGTGGGGCCTTGCAATTAGTTTGTAGAGCGCAACTGATTGTCTTGGCAATAGAATGGTTTGTGAGGGGGTTTCCCCCAAGACACCTTTAGACAACAATGCTGAGTACATTTTTAACTATAGTAAGATTCATGGACATGATTAAAAGACTATGAAATATATGTGATTACAAAGAGACTAGATGCTATGTGTTGGGCAGGGGAGTTATATCAGCTTCTTAGGCGCTATGATGATGTTCCTGAGCACAGAGAACCACTTCATGATTGTAACACATGAATACATGTAATACATGAAATCAAAGTAATGCATGAAGGATAAAAACAATAGAATATCAAGGAAAGAACTTGATTGTGACATACAGAAAAAAATAGGAAGAACTAGTAGTAGAAGTAAAGATGGCAAGGCAAAGAGGAAGAAGCCACTTTGCTCACTTCATAATTTCATCTTTACTGTCCATGCTTAAAATCTTATTTCATTTATAAACTATTTAAAAGCCACTTTGCTCACTTCATAATTTCATCTTTACTGTCCATGCTTAAAATCTTATTTCATTTATAAACTATTTAAATCTAAGATTTAAGAAGTATATATTTGATATGATGGAAACTGGAATAAATACATTATTTTTCATTACAAGGCAAATCTTGTAAAGTTCCAGTTTTTACACTTTGAATATATGAATACAGGCTTGAAACAATGGGAACAATGTATCATGACTGTATCCTTAAAACCACAAGCCAAAGTGTCATTGTTTTTGCATGCTAATCTTTCCAGGTGTTTTGTTACAGTAACAGTGCTCTGGTTAAAAAACAAAAGAAAAGAAAAGAAAAGAAAAGAAAAACATGTGTGCTAAGCTTTTCTTTTGCATTCAAATGGATGACAGGTCATGTCAATACCAAGAGAGAAAGCCATCAAGATTCAGAGTATTTCTGAAATTCTATTCTCTCTCTTTTTTAAATATTTCATCTATCAACTCAAGAATTTACACACCATTTACACTATATACTCTCTGTTTTATTCTACCAAAGTTAAAAATGCTTTGAATGTGATGATTAAACATTATTGGACAACTGTCACCTGGAATTCTAGCTCCAGTTTCCCCTGAGACCAGCCTCTGGCAGACTGGTCAGGACATCAGCAGTGAGACACAGTATTTAGAAATAATGAGTACCTCTGGTTCTTCTAATCCATTAAATAACCCTTTTTCCTTTTCTTGGCCAAATGATTCTCTGGAGTTTAAATAAAATTGATGATTTTTTTTTTTAGAAATAATCCAGTGTAGGGAAATTTGCACACCCAAAGTAGCCCAGCCTGGAGATAAATTCTTACTTATTCAAGTGAACCATTCTGTTCCTTACTTTTTTCTCCTTCTGAGTGAATATTTCATTAATCTCATCTGGTACAATGCTTTGTATACTTTGGAGATCTCAGGAAGTATGAATTGAAATAAGAAATAAATAATATGTTAATAAAGTATATTTCTAGAGATCAAATGTCCCAATGTATGACTTTGATAAGGCTGTTTTTAAGAGTGACTTCTGGTTATTTCATAAAAAGAGAATGCTCCAAGGTACATAATATTAAAAACTGCCCAAGATAGGCAGCTACTCATTGAGGCTAGTTCCATGCAGTAAAGTTATTTATACTTGCAGTGTTGTCATCTACCCCTTCTTGATCTTGACTCATTTTTTTTCTATAAATTCTATAGTATTTAAGACTCTCCACAGAACACAGGCTTATAAAATTAGGCTCCATCGAAGCCTCTGGAGTACAAAAGACATCTCAAGTAGGACATAATGTGTTTCTAACAGTAGAATTTAGACATAAATATGGAATGTTTGGGGCTTTGAACTTCACAGAGACTTTTTCTAAGATGTTTTGTGGTTTCTAAAGACAAGGGGTTATGGCACAAACACATATAAATGTCATTGTGAAAAAGATTCTGCCACAGGAAGTAGTTGTTGAGTCAGAAATGGGGTAAATAAAATCCTGCTACAGTTGACACTGGGGTACATAATTTTGGTTTAAAGCAAAGAAATGCATAGTATATTATCAATACGAGATGTTGCTATATTATTTATAAATTTAAAGTATAAGTATGTCTTATTTCTTAATTGTAGTTTCCCTAAGCTTAAGCAATTAATCAGGTTTACATCTGGTTGGGAAGTGGGCTTGCAATATTTCATAATGAATAATATTTGAAGGCTAAGGTTGTGGTGACAATTAGGGACTCTTATAACTAAGAGGTAGAACTCTTTCTATGCTAGGCTACAGACAGAATGGTGTGTATGAAGTATACAGATACACACACACACATACACACACACAAAACAAAACAAAACAACAAAACAACAACAACAACAAAACAGGGAAGACCAAGTCAATGTTGAATCTGCTTAAGACTTCCTTTTCTAGTGTTCAAAATATCAGAGCTTAGTCTACTATTGTTACTTTCCCCCTGTATTTGCAATGAAAGCCTTCAAACATTCAGTAGTCTTTATACATAAGGATAAAGCTTATATATAGCTTCCTAGCTATAGGAACGAGGACTGATACTTTTATTTTAGTCATTTAAGTTGAAGTTTGGTATTAAAACGCCCAATATGCATCAGGAATAATGACAGTACTATCTCAACAGCTACATGAACATTGCTTTATGTTACTGAAATGACCTTCCTTCTGTTATGACTTTAGCTGTTAAGAAGTTCCTGGCTATTTTACTGTTTTGTTTCTCCACCTAGCAATGGGCTAACTACCTTTTGTATATGTTCTTTGTGACTGATCTGATGGTCCACCTTCTGGGCTCTTTCTGGTGAGAGAGAAGTAGAATGCACACTGCTACAGTGTGACAATTCTGAGAATAGAGATATTTTCCAGCTTATAAGTTCTTTGAAATCTTTGGGGACATTTTTTTTGCTATATTGATACATCTTATGTGCTTTGCCAAAATCAGGCTGGAATGTTTCCATTTCTCTTCTCTTTTTTTAGCCACCCCTGGGCTTGCTTTGCTCCCAACACTATAAACACTGAACAAGGTGTCTGCATATGAGACAGGAATGATTTAGCCACCTGGGACTCTAAACTGTCCTCATTCATTTTCAAAACAGGATCACAAAATCTGCTATTAGTTCCTGTTCCATACAAGGACAAGATTCCCAGTTCTCAAATGGTTTTACAGACCATTTCCCTACATATTTGCCTGTCAGCTATTGTTACTTTTTATGCTCTAGAAGAATATGCTAAGTATGCTGACACTTAATGCAATCTGCTTAAGAACATGTCACTCAAAAGTTTGGCTCTCTGCATAATTCTACCTTCAAGAAAATTTAACTTGAAGGAAATATCCCCTTTGAGATAAAGGTAATTCTCTAATAACAGAGCAAAGGAGCTACATTATGATTTATAGCACACCACAACATATTAAGTATGATTTCATTTTTGTATGAAAACATATAGTTTTATGTTGAACTTAAATAGGTAGGAAAAGAAAACATGAAGCTATTAAATAATTTCTAATTATACAAAGTTCCCCAAGAAATGAGACACTAGGCAATTCATAGATTGAAAGGAAAACACTTGTTTCTTTCTACTGAATATTCAACATTTAATTTCTTCAAAAATTTCTAATTTTTCCACATATTAAGTCAAGGAACTAAAAATGACTTTTGTGGATATTTTTATAATAATATTTTCTGTTATAAAAAAGGCATTGCCAGACACTACCATCTGTCGTTTAGACTGACAGTATATGAATCTAATGTCTTCCTGTGACTTCCTATCTTATATAATTGGAGGTTTCAGCCCAGAATAATGCTACATTTCTACCAAAAGACAACTAAGTTTGAATTTGCCTGGAATATTTTAATCATTTTGCTGCTATGTGCTGATAAGACCAGCACTCTGTATCATTAAAAGCTACAGATGTGTCTATTGAGAGTGTTAAAAGTTCTTCTCTGAGGCCTGGCCATCATCCAGAATTATTACCATAACACCTCTTGAAATGAGTCAAAACCATAATGTATTAGAATTGATAGATGTTTCATTTGTACTTACTTCAGTTTGGAAATTTGAAAGGCTTAGACTGTCTTGACTACATCAACCTAGGAAAGGATTTATTATAATTTTTCAATGATAAAATCTTCCTGATTTGTTTGCTTGAATGCCAGAATATTTGTGTATACTGTTCCTTAAAAACAGTCTAAGGACATTAAAAATACTTTACTGGCTCAGAGGTGCATGCTTGTGTACACATATAAATCAGCCAATCACAATTCATGGGACAATGGCACTGAATAACAGAGTTACAGAGTTATTTATCTTAAAACACTGACTTCTTCAGTAACACAGAAATAGTAAAGCCCTTAATTGGAGATAATCTCTCTCTATCTGAGCATTGGCAAAGGGTAATGACCTCCTGCTGCTAAGCCCTGAGAATGTTGACAGAAAGCCAACACATTTGTTTTCAAAGCAGGAGACATAGATCTACTGACAAAAGTCTTTTAAATGGCTTTATTTTTGTTATAGTCTGTAATAGAAATCTCATCTGGGCCATAATACCATTGTACTTACATTTTTTTTTCTTTTAGTATCTTGTAGGTCCTCTTTCCCCTGCTGTTCCATATACTGATTAGCATCTCAGCTGCCACTGAATGACTGCTCTCTGAATGAAAGAGTGAGTTCAGTTAATAATGGGATTGTTAAAAGGATTGGAATGAGTTAGTATTCACCAAGGTTTACTGCCTAGTACAATATAATAATCAAGGTTCTACAATTCTAGCTGAGGAAATGACCTCCCTAATTTATACAGAAACAGGGCAAACTGTTGTTCACCCCCTGCCTCCAATTCTCATACACTTCATTTGACTAATGCCTGAACATTAATTTAGCTTACAAATAAAATTTCATTTACAAAAAGGTCTTCTGGGAGCTGTGAAGAGAGCTCAGTCATGGTCCAGTAAAGGGATGGCTATGTAAGAGATCCTGAGATCCTGAGTTCTGATCCTAAGGATCCATATGAAAGCTGGGACCAGGAAACTCCCTTAACTATTGAGGTAGAAGGTAGAGACGAAAGATTCTTGAGTATAGCTGACTACTTAGCATAGCTGAGTCAATTAGAGATCCTGATCAATTAGACTTATTGATTAAAAATGGGATTAAGAGCAGAGGAAAATACTTGATCCTGCCTTTTTCATACATACATACATTCAGGTTTAGATGCACATGCACATACTCAAGCACACACACACACACACACACACACACACACACACACACACAGACACACACATAGGCTTTCCTAGTATAACATTATTTTCCAAGACAAATGATGGTTCTAAAACTGTTTCTCTACAATGCACGTGTCTATGAGCCAATTAATTTTACCTTTAGGCATTAGGAAACAGAAGCCATGAGAACGTTAATGTACCTATTATGTGAGACAAGGAGTTGCTTGGAACCAACTCTACCTGTTTTAGTCTTCTTTTCTTTTTTTCTTTTTTTGTTTTGTTGTTTATAGGGGAGGGGTTGTTTGTTTGTTTGTTTGTTTTGGATATGGTTTCTCTGTGTAGCCCTGGCTGTCCTGAAACTCACTCTGTATAACACACTGGCCTCGAACTTAAAAATCCTCCTGCCTCTGCCTCCCAAGTGTTGGGATTAAAGGAGTGTACCACCACTGCCCGACCTGATTTAGCCTTCTTCAGATACTTCCCATGGTGTGGCTTCTATATGAATGACTTAGTCCCGTCTTATGATTTTTATTTATTAAGTGGGGTAATCTGTGGCTTGAATACCTAAATGTAGTTTTAAGTTTAACAAGTGATTCCAACATGTAACTAGTGTTTTGATAGGGTGTTCTACATCTTGTGTTTTAAAGCCATATAGAGTTCTCTCTGGAATACACAGTGGACTGTATGTATCTCTGTACTTCTGTCCCTGTGTTTCTGGGGAAGATTTGAGAATTTGCCTGTCTAGTAAGATCACAGGTATAGGTATTATGTTCAAAATATACAGAAAACCATTGAAATTGTGTCTCTTTACTCATCTCTCTATCTCTACTTGTTTTTCAAAATTAGGGGAAAGGAGAAATTATAGAGCAGTCCTTGGTACTAAGACTGTGTTTTCCCATGCCACACTAGTTCTCATAGAAATTTAAAGGCAGTTACTGATTTCTTCCAAGTGTCTCATCCTTTCGCCTTACTTAGAATTTTTCAACAACATACAATCTTTCAAAAATGATAATTTTATAACTCGTAGTTGCTGAAGACTTAGCAAGCACCAGTAACCAAACCAAATGTTGAACACATATTATCTCATTTAATTTTCATCATTAGATTTAATGTTTTCTTTCAGAATCGCTTTCTTAATGTTTCAACTAATAAGGTAATTGTGGTGGTATTAGAATATAAGTAAGGTAGCAGAACTCCTAGCAGTGTCTACATGCTGCTTTCCTGTACAAAACCATCTACACATTCTGTAACCACTACTCTAGAGTACATGCATTCTGAATTTTTCTCAAACTGTCTGTGGTATCAAAACAGTGATGACACAGCTACCATCTACTGATTTTATACTTTGGGGCTATGTAGTATGCTAGTCATGATTATGAAATTCACAAACATGGAAATGATGAGATAACTACGTGGTGAAATTAGTTTCTAAATTTATGATTTTTTTTATGGTTTTCAGTGCCCTATTCAGGTTCCTGCTTCTGGTTCAAAACTCTAAACTTTTTGCTTAAGAATATGTGTGATAGTTTTTGTTAATTACCATGATGAAAATCTTGGCTAAAGTGATTCTCATTCTGGCTCATTAGAATTTAATATCTGAAACTTGATGTGAGGGCAAAAGACTTCATCCAGGATAGCTCAATAAAAAATAAAGTGCAAGGACAATACCATGGCCATGGACAATCAATATCTAGGCTTCTTTTTCTCGGTTATAATAATCCACTACTCATTTCTGTTTTTGCAACTTTCCTTTGATCATTTACCAGAGGAAGTGTGGGATGATCATAACACAGCTATAAATCCTTGAAATTCTTCCCACACAGCATTTCTGAGAACTGGTCCAATTTGTTTTAGAAGTGGATAGAAGAGTTGCTGTTAGTGCATGTGGAGCCATGCATAGCCCTCTAGGAACCATTGTCTGTACCACACAAGGTTGTTGTTAGTGATAAATGACATTTAGTGATTAAATGAAAAGTGTCTGGCACATGGGAAGGTTGGGGCTCAATGAATAGTAGCTATTAGTGACCCTCCCTGGATGACAACTGAAGAATGGAAAAGGAGTGGAGAGGACAGATCTGTACTAACGACTCAGGTGCCTCCCAGGTTTCAAAGATACCATTTGAATTCTCAGGAACATTTTTTGTATGTAAAGAAAATTGGACATTTAAGGTCCCAATATCAGTTGTTTTACACTCGATTGTTTTGACATCTATCTAATCATGAAAAAGATCAATTAATTCTACTTGCACATCTTGAACGATTCTGAAGGCCCAATGATGTATAGGGTAAGCATTGAAGGAGAGATATTTCCAGTTGCTCAGTGCTAAGAAATGATGTTGTAAGCACGTATTTTTATGTCTATCTCTACCTAATTTTTTGACCCTCTTCCTGTACAGCAGGCTAAGCTAACTTCCAGTTTTGTGAAATACTTTTTGCATTTGAAAATTTAACTTAAATTCATTTTGAAAACCTGATTTTGTTGACGAGTTCATGCATTACCATGCTGCTTAATGGTTGTGAAATTTTCTAAAGTTCAAAAGTTAGACTTCTGTCCTTCTAAGTCTGGGTTACCTTACTTGGTACAATATTTTCTGTTTTATTCAGTTCCTGAAAACTTCATGTTTTTTTTTTTTTTTTACTTATAAATGAATAGACTATTGTTTAGTTGGAATCACTCCACACATAAACTACAGTTTAATTGAATAAAGCTTCCCATAGGAACAATATATGATCTAACAGTAAAATAAGCTCAGTGCTAAGCAATAGATAAGTCTTTCAGGTTGTTCACTGGGAAGTCCATGATGCCAACAAAATGATCCAGGCAATTTAAACTGTTCTTGTTGTCTGCCAGAACTTCAGAGGAAGATTGTTGCTGAAGACCTCGTAAACTTCATTCTCAGGATTTGGAGAAATCAAATGAATACTTGCATGGAAGCCTCTTCCTTGCTGATGCTGGTGGAGAAAAGACATTAACAGTGTTAACCAGCTGTATGTCCAGCATACTTCAATACAAATTGGCTTGGCAATATACTAAATGGCACTGTGGTAGTGATACTAATGGCTTAGGAGTAACGAATAGCTTGCTCAGTAGGTGGGAACTCATGGCTGTTACTGTGAACTTAGCAAACAGTCTTTGGGTGGAGAGGTAACAGTTCCTAGAAGAGAACATACTGTTTCTATTTTACTGTATTAATTTACTATACAGCTGCTTTCTAAATACTTATTCTTATACCTATGAGTACAGTTTTCACCTTTCATTAATGGATTCTTCTTTTTGTAGTAAGTTGGAGCTGTTATATAGAACCACAATTGGTCGAAGTGTATATAATAAGTGATCAGGGAGTGTCTATTCCCAAATGAGATATCTATAATGTAATCCTTTCACTGAAGGAATTATGGAAATCAGGGAATACGGATGAAGAAAGAAATGAAGGGATGTATGAGTCAGAGGGCAGGAGGGTGGCTATGACAGTCTCCTGGACATAGAAGGGGTATGATACCCACGGATTTATAGACATTGTCTTGCCTAAATTAGTGAACATGGAAGCATGGACTGGGGGAAAGTTCACAATACCCCAATCCTAGTTGAAGAGCAACAGTGTCAGTGCTCTTCACTGGCTGTTAAGGGAGGAAGAGCCAATTTGTCAGCAATGAGACCTCTGATAAGTTGCCTAGCTGAAATGATCAACCCTAAAACTATGAGCATGAGGACAAATGGTTGTGAATGTGTATGTTTATGTGTGTGAGTGTGTGTACATATTAAAAATGTTATACCTATGTTCTTGATTTTAGATAATTCCTTTTAGTCCAAATAATAGAAGACAATATTTCCAAAGTCATTATTATTGATTTCAGTTAAAATGTTGTTGTCAGATATGGTAACACACATCTGTAAAGTCAGTCATTGGAAAGTAGAAGAAGGAAGATCGCAAGTTAAGGTTAGTTTGGGATGCATAGTCCCCTGGCCTCACAGTCAATTCTAGTTTGTTCTACATGAGAAGATTTTTTTTTTGAATGATAAGTTTTATTTCCCTAATTTTTTATGTGTGATTTAACTTTTACATTTTGCCATCAATTTACCTAGGTCAAAATATTTTTTTGATTTAAGTGTATGGGGATATCTGTTACTAATAGTTTAAACAGGTGAGCTCTCTAAATAAATACAGAGGCAGATGGCCTATCATAGTGAAAATGTGACTCTGGAGCAAAGGTAAAAATGCATCTATGTATGTGACCATAATTGTATGCTTGGTATATTTCTCTCCAATACTTGAAGAAATAATTCAAAAATCGACTTATAACAATCTGGTTTATATAATTTTTTGCAAGGAAAACTTAGCTAATTGTGTTCACTTTTCAAAAACCCTTACAATTATTAATCTAAATGCAGCCAGCAATTTTATCCAGTAGATTAGTGAGAGTGTATTAAAGTCTAAATGCAATGTTAGATCTTGGCTCACTTCTAATTGGTCTTATTATAATCTGTGTCCTCATATACTTACAATGTTCTGTCTTTTGACTTGTTTCCTCTGATAAGATTTTTAGGTTAGGAATTTCTCTGAACAAGCTATTTATCAAATTACTTCTCCAGAACTGAACTAATTTCTGTCGTTTTCAGGAATGAATAGGTAGTCAGCTCACTATACTCTTATAAGCATTTTGGATGTGTATTTCCTCTTATAATTTGTTGTTTTGGTGTCAAATATTACTTGCTTAAATTTGCCTTTTCTGTCTATAAGAAAAAAACATTTCCAATTTTCTATTTGATTTATTTATATTTAAATAAATTAAATGTTAAATTAATATAATTAATATATAAAGTATTAATATAAATTAATCATTTAACATTATATATATTATAATAATATATAACATTATAGAATTTTCACTTGATATTAATTATCTGTTGGAGTGTTTGTTTGTTTGTTTGTAACTACAAATTTTTAGTTATTTTCCATTAACTATTGTCTATTGTAAATATAGGAATAGAACAAAATTTAATGTCACATTTTTAAATTTTCCAGAAAATTTATCTTCTGATTTTAATTGCTATTATTTGTATTAAAAATATTATATTAGCAATATGTTTCTTCATGTATTATTTTCATAGTCAAAGCTTAGAAAAGCATACCTTTGTTTAAAGGTTTGATAAATATTTCATGAGTTTCTCCATTTTTTTTGACTTCCAAAAATTCAAACTTTCTAATGCATCTGGAATTTGTTTCAGCCTACGCCATGGGGTTAGCATGTCTGACTTTTAAATAATTTAGTGTGCTATGACCCAGCTGCTTGATTTCCCTTGCAAGTTGCCAAATGCCCAGTGAAAGATGGGCATGGACTTGTGTTATGTGTTCATTGTAATTACATCTGTTACTTTATTAAGCATGCCAGTATTTTATACTGAAAATTCTTTGGCTTACTAAAAAGTTGCTTCCAGAAACTTAATTAAAAATTCATTCAGATTAGAGAGGTATAATTTCATAAAATACTATTTTAGTATTTTTATATTCCTAATCTATTACAAGAGTCCACACTAGTAAATAATATATTTACACATTTTCAGAAGCACATTAGCTTACAAATGTTAGCATATCACTTTAATCTTTAGAGGAACTTGGCTGTAAAATCTGAAGTTGAATTATGTCCAAAGATGATTGACTCTAAGATTTTTACAAGTTTATGGACTCCTTAGTGTCTGCTTTCTCTATGTGGGATACTGATAAGATATAAAGTGGATATCATTTAGTAAAGGAGATATCATACAAATGCATTGCTTTTCTTATACTTTTTAACGTAAGCACAAGGTCATATGAGCTCAGGGCAACAGTGCCAGCTAAAATTCATATAGACAGTGAAGAGTCTCTCAAATTTTAAATAGAGCTGGAGAGCACTACTCAATAGGCTATTTGATTAACACAGCTGAGAATCTTACTTCAGTGGTACTATTATAATCAAAGCATATTGTGTATATATTAAATTATACAATATTAATTATTATTTTAACATAATGAATTAAGTAGAATTAATATAATTAAACATATATCAAGCTAGGTAACATTCAAATCAGTTATTTTAGATCACCAGAGGATTCTTGCCATCCAGTGAAATTTATCACTCATGTTTAACTTGAGAGTATTTTTAGGTAGTTACTTGTGTTAATCTTCATGCTAAGAAAGGATAATTCACTTCTAAACTTTCCTAGAGCAGAAATGGTGGCGAAACAACACTTCAAAAGTTTGTTTACTCAGATGAACACTGTGTATAGAGAAAGTCATTAGAGATGTGGTGCACAAAGAAGGTGATGAGATGAACCTGGTGTGTGGAACAAACAATTTTGACAGTAGACATTGAAGTTGTGTTGTGATTGGATCTTCTGGGTGCTGATTGGTAGTTGATTCCCATGAGAAGCAACATCTGTTCTCTCCATTCTCCCTAGTGATTCCAGGATTCACTTTTTAAATCTTTGGCCTAAACATGTAGAAAGAATTTTATCAATACTTTTTGTAATTTTCTCCTTGATCTCAGCAGATCCAGATTTTTTTTTAACTAGACATGTAGTCATATTTTGGAAGAAGACAGATAAAAACATCCATCCATAAATGAATTCTTTCCTAGATATGTTATACTTTGATACGCATTGGATCCTGTGCTTTACTGTAGCTGATATATCCGAAACTTTCCAGGGAACTCAATTTACTGATCTGTTAACTTCTTTGTAAGTCTTTCAAGAAGAGCTTAATGTAACTTTTCTTAAACAAGGAGAGTGTAAGTAATACTTAAGCTGTTGTGAGAAGGATAGATGTGAGCTGGAAAATGGAGATGAACAGAGGATCTATTTAATGATCCTATTTAATGAATATTTAATTTTGGCTGCTCTTAGATTACCACAGTCATGCCTTAGGTATTTTATTAATCACTATAGTACCAATATTATTAGAATCTACTATGTTTTCTGATAAGGAAAGAAGAAATTAGTACAAGCTACTGATTTATGAGGAATCTCAAAGGATAGAAAGAAGAGGGTTTTAGGCATTGTTTCCCTGTGTACCTCCAGAGCCTGGTTTATAGCCAGCTCTTTATTTTCCCATCTCCTCCTAGGCATGGGATAAGAAGTTAGGCAGACACTACCATCATGAGTATCTCCAAATCTGTCTCAGTAATTATAATCCCTTTGATAAATCCTTATAGCTTTGCTTCTCAGTTTTTTTTTTTAAATAGAGAGAGTAATAGTTTCCTTAAGTTAGTAGGATATTGTGAGAATCAGATAAAATTATGAATGCTCAAATCCTTTCCTAAACACAAATGCTACTTGTAGACAAATGTAAAATATTGTAAATAAGTAGTGTTCTCCTTCATCCTAGTGCCAACACATTTAATTATCAATATGAATATAACTTAATTTCAGAAAATGTAATATAAATAAACCATATATATGCACCTTATTTTTTCTCATTTTAGTTGTCACTTATGCTTGTCGAATTGCCATCTCAGCACAGTTTTAACTTATTAACCATACGTCATAATTCCTCATCAGTGAGCTGGCTGTGGAAATTTAATTAATTTGATGAAATGCTTTGGTAATTCAATTATTGAACTTCATTCCTTATATTTAAAGTCTATAAACAAAAATTATAGAAAAGTACTTAAGTTATTTCATTATTTTAATACTGTGATCGAGTAGCATTTGTATTTGAAAAAAGTAGGTAGGCATGCTTAAGTGATGTGCTCATGAAAGTGAAATATTAAAAAACAGCTTATGAAAATCTCCCATCTGGCAGTTACAATTGATCAGAAATCTACTCTTCAGCATTATTTTGAAAATAGCATGAGTTTTTAATTAAAACTATTCGTTCGATTTATTAATGTAAGTAAAACCTTCCATCTGATCAGTTTTAACTTGAGAAAGTGGTTTTCTAAAACCCCTTTTATGGATTGAATGATACAATTTTCAATAAAGAACAGTTATAAAAAATGCCAGACATTTATTTGCTATCAATCTTTCTGTATGCTCCCCTTAATTTCAAAATTGAACTGTGAACATAATTCTGCTTGCTTAAACATATTCAATGACTTCATGATCTTAGTTCTTATTTTAAAGAAGGCCAGTTAAAAATAAGCTGAGGCAAAATTCCTTTATATACTGAGTGATAGAAGAGAAGTTTATTACTAACTTAAACATGATTAGTATGGTCAAAAATATAAGTAGATAGTTATGGTTAAAATTTCTCACTTAAGAGCTTAACATGAAGCCTAACATACAGACAATATCTGTAAGGATAGAACAAAATAACCAATATATATCCAATATACAACAATATATCTGCAATATAACCAAAAGTGGAGGCAGGATGATGATCCCGAGTTCAATGCCAATTTTTGTGGCAGAGGAAGACTCTGTCTCAAAAGACAACAACACAAAATAAAACCAAAAATGCCTGAACTGCGAACAACTTTTTCTTAAAAATGTACACATGATGATTGAGGGGTATGGTCAATGCAAGCTTTATATTATGTATGATTTCAGCCTAGGCTGTTGGATGGAAAAGATGTGTACCAGTTACTCAGTCCACCATAGATGGCCTCAGTCAAGCCTCGGTTATCCTAACTTCATGATATATAAGGAAAGGTACATTTGCCACGATCACTCCCAGACAGGTACTCATGAAAATGAATAACTTAACACAATGGACTGCTAAGGAATGTAAAAAGTACCAAGATGCCTTATAGAAGCTTTGCAATTTTAAGAGGTCCCATTTGTCAATTCTTGATATTAGAGCAAAAGCTATTGGTGTTCTGTTCAGGAAAATTTCCTCTGTGCCCATGTGCTTGAGGCTCTTCTCCCACTTTCTATTCTATTAGTTTCAGTGTATCTGGTTTTATGTACAAGGAGATAGGAATGGATCGACTTTCATACTTCTACATGCTAACCTCCAGTTGAGCCAACACCATTTGTTGAAAATGCTGTCTTTTTACTACTGTATGGTTTTAGCTCCTTTGTCAAAGATCAAGTGAGCATAGGTGTGTGGGTTCATTTATGGGTCTTCAATTCTATTCCATTGATCTACCTGCCTGTCACTGTACCAATACCATGCAGTTTTTATCACAATTGCTCTGTAGTATAGCTTAAGGTCCGGGATGGTGATTTCACCAGATGTTCTTTCATTGTTGAGAATAGTTTTCACTATCCTGTTTTTTTTTTAAATTTTTATTTATTTATTTATTTTTATTCCAGATGAATTTGCAAATTGCTCTTTCTAAGTCTGTGAGGAATTGAGTTGGAATTTTGATGGGGATTGCATTGAATCTGTAGATTGCTTTCGGCATGATGGCCATTTTTACTATATTAATTCTGCCAATCCACAAGCATGGGAGATCTTTCCATCTTCTGAGATCTTCTTCAATTTCCTTCTTCAGAGACTTGAAGTTCTTGTAAAACAGATCTTTTACTTGCTTAGAGTCACAAAAAGCTTTTGTAAGGCAAAAGACACTATCAATAGGACAAAAGGGCAACCATCAGATTAGGAAAAGATCTTTACCAACTCTTTATCTGATAGAAGGCTAATGTCCAATATATACAAAGAACTCAAGCAATTAGACTCCAGAAAGCCAAATAGCTCTATTAAAATGGGGTACAGAGCTAAACAAAGAATTCTCAACTGAGGAATACAGAATGGCTGAGAAGCACCTAAAGAAATGTTCAACATCCTTAGTCATTAGGGAAATGCAAATCAAAACAACCCTGAGATTCCACCTCACACCAGTCAGAATGGCTAGGCTAAAAAACTCAGGTAACAGCAGATGCTGGCGAGGTTGTGGAGAAAGACGAACACTCCTTCATTGCTGGTAGGACTGCAAGCTGATACAACCACTCTGGAAATCAGTTTGGAGGTTTCTATGGAAATTGGACATAGTACCACCAGAGGACCTAGCTAGACTACTCCTGGGCATATACCCAGAAGATGCTCCAACATGTAATAAAGACACATGTTCCATTATGTTCATAGCAGCTTTATTTATAATACCCAGAAACTAGAAACAACCCAGATGTCCCTCAAAAGAGGAATGGATACAGAAAATGTGGTACATCTACACAATGGAGTACTACTCAGCTATTAAAAACAATGAATTTATTAAATTCTTAGGGAAATGGATGGATCTGGAGAATATCATCCTGAGTGAGGTAACCTAATCACAAAAGAACACAAGTGGTATGCATTCACTGATAAGTGGATATTAGGCCCAGAAGATCAGAATACACAAAGTACAACCCACAAAGCACAAGAAACTCAAGAAGAATGAAGACCAAAGTGTGGATGCTTCATTCCTTCTTAAAAGGAGGGACAAAATATCCATGGAAGGAGTTGCAGAGACTAACTATGGAACAGAGACTGAAGGAAGGACAATCCAGAGACTGCTCCACCTGGGAATCCTACCCATATTCAGTCATCAAATTCAGACACTATTGTGGATGTCAGCAAGTGTTGGCTGACAGGAGGCTGATATAACTCTCTCCTGAGAGGCTCTGACAGTACCCGACTAATGCAGAAGTAGAAGCTCACAGCCATCCACTGGACTGTACAGGGTTCCCAATGAAGGAGCTAGAGAAAGGACCCAAGGAGCTGAAGGGTTTGCAGCCTCTTAGCAGGAACAACAATATGAACTAACTAGTACCCTCAGAGCTCCCAGGGACTAAACCACCAACCAAAGAGTACACATGGTAGGACTAATGGCTCCAGCAGCATATATAGCAAAAGATAGCCAAGTCGGTCATCAATGGGAGAAGAGACCTTTGGCTCTGCAAAGGTTCTACGTCCCAGTGTAGGAGAATGCCAGGTCCAGTAAGCAGGAGAGGGTGGGTTGGTGAGAAGGGGGAGGGAACAGGGTTTTTTGTTTGTTTGTTTTCATTTTTTAATTTAATTTAATTTTTTCTTTTTTTTCCTGAGGGGAAACTGGGAAAGGAGATATATGACATATAAATAAAGAATATATCTAATAAAAAATAAAAGGCAAATTTATAATAAAAAAGAAGTACCAGGATGTTCTCTGGCAGATCACCATTCTGGATGAGTGTTGCTTCCTTCATGTTTATATAGATTGACTAGTGTGCAAACTATATTCAACTCTGCTGTTTTTCCATTTGTTCAATCACACAGTATATTCTTTTTTTTTTTTTTTACAATAATTGCTTCTCTCATTGTTAGATGAAGTTTGCAATATATGGACATTTGTTTATTTGTTTCTTGAGCATTCTAGATTTTAGTTTGTGAGTAAACAAGTTTGGAAAGTTTCTACATTGAATTTAGTGGTTGATTGAAGTACACCAAAGTGACTAGTCATTGGAATTAAAAACTGATGGTCTTCATCTATATGCATATTTATGTGTATATGCTACAATATAAACTATATTTCCCGTTGCTATTAGACTCTTGTTTTTATTTTTTAAGATTTACATTACACATTCTGGGTTAAGCTTCTCTTTTGAAAACAGTTTTCACCAGATCCCCTTCCACAGTTCCTCTGTAAGGGTGGCTATGGACTCTTGTTAAGTTTTCCTCTTTGCTTATTTATATCACCATGTATCTCAGCAAGGGGGCTAGGAAACTTAAAACTTGATTCTATCAGTAGCTCAGCTCTGAAGCTCAGGACTCATGAATTCTTTGCTATTTATGAGTTTGCACCTATGATTTATGTCTCTGCTGTAACAGTGACTAAAATTTTAATTATCCTACCAACAGCAATGCTCAAAATCAGCTTATTTACTCCTTTCACTTCAGGCAAGACTGGTTTATCCAAGAAGAGTACTGCTGCTCTGGTACCCTATCCTTTCAACAAATTGTAAGAGCTTACCTGAGCTTACTTATAGAGAAATTCCAATTGAAGCTCTAGTTACTTATTTATTGGTATTCCGAATTTTAACAAAAACTATTTATGAAAACATAAACTTGTATGCACAGAGAAATAAATTTTAAATGTGTAAGAAAAAAAGCCAAGGGACATAGAAAGAATGAAAAAGTAAAATCAAGCCAGAAGACAGGATGATACATAAAGTATTTTTGCCCTATGGTTCTGTATGCTTGCTAAAGGAAAGTCTGAAATTTGACTGTAGGCTTTGTAGAAACCAATCAAAAATTAGAAATGTGATCAATATTTCTAGATAAAAGAATATGAGTTGCTTTGAAGAAATGTCTTAATTATTCATAACCACACTCAGGACTCACTTTTTAATATGTGTGTCTACTACAATATATAAAGCACGATTATCACAGACTCAGGAGTTTCATAAATCCCTTTTGTCTTAATTTCTTCCAAATCAAGATTTGCCATGTTTCTATATAAAAGCCATTCTTGCTGGAGAAGAATGTTTATAACATATGATGTGGTAATTTACCTTCGGATGATCCAGCTCATGCATGGTGAGATTTTAAAGTAGCTATAGAAGTAGGTCAAAGCATTAGATCTGCCAATGGTTCTAACACCTGAGCTAAATCTACTTTAAAATATTACTTAGTTCTGCTCTCATTCCACTACTTCATAGAAGCAGAAGTATTGTTGCTTCTGGGCACGATGTTCATCATCTTCTCACATCCTTAGCAAAGAAATCTTGCACCCACAATGAAATAAAGATACCAGGGAGGAGCACACAGGTGATTACACCCCCGTAACACCAGGACACACTAAAAAGTAGGGTGCTGATACACATGTGGGTTTCCATTCAAGAGAGAAACTCACATAATAGGTCTGTACCAAATACTAAAACAAAATGTCTTCTATTATGTTCAAATGCACTCACTGTGTTAGAAATGGCTCCAGTGGGCTCATAGTGAATAGCACTATTAAAAGGCGTGTCCTTTTGTAGTGATTGTTAAAAGTTCCTCTATGTCCCGATGGGTGCATATGCTTCTCTACACCTGCCCAAGAGCTCTGGATTCACGAATGAAAGACATGAACATGCAAACTTTATATTTAATATGCCTTAATTAGCTTAATGGCTGCCCACTTCCAAACCTTCCCTCAGCTAGCACACACGACCCTCTGGTATTTCTGAGTTAAAGCTTTCTAAATCTATATTTTACCTTTGCTGTCCTGTTTCCTTCTGGTCAGCCATTCTATGGCTTTCTCTGTGTGCCTACATTTCAGTCATCTCAACCTCCTGCTCCTTCACAGCATGGTTCTTCCTACCCCCCTCTCATGGTAGACTTCCTTATTCTCCCTCTCCTCACCCAGGAATCCTAAAAGTTCCACCTCTGTCCCTCTGCCCAGCCATTGGCCACTGGATCTTTATTGACCAATCAAAAACCAATTGTTGACAGGGACCTGGAGCAGATGTGCTAATTCCCATGTAAGCACAAATCAAATTCATAACACGGCCTTTTTTGTCACTGGGTAAGCTTTGAATTTTCAAGAACTCATGCCAGGTCCAGTGTCTCCCTCTTCCTGGTGCCAGCTGAAGCAGAATGTCTAATTTTTCAGCTCTTTCTCCAGCATCATGTCTGCCTGCATTGTGCCATATTTCCTGCATTGATGATAATAGATTAAACTCTTCAGCTGTAAGCCAGTCCCAGAGAAAAGTTTTCCTCTTAAATAATAAGAGTTCCCACGGTCATCTGTCTCGTCACAGCAATAAAACCTTAAGACACCTTTATAAGGAGAAATGTTACTAATCCTTGTTAAAGCTATCCAGCTATAATTAACTAGTGCAAATGAATATATCAGCTCTGTTAAATATTTACCAAGTAAGAATTTAGCACTAAAGCAGTACATAGTGTAATAGATGAGAAATAAATTCAACAGGTCAACATTACATCAGCAGATACTACAGGAGAGAACATTAGTGCTGTTGCTCTCCATGATATTCTCTGATTAAATAATGAATTCAATGATGCATTTACTTTTTTTTATAAGTTTAAGTATAGATACCGTGATAATTTGTATATGCTTCAGCCAGGGAGTGGCACTATTAGGAGGTGTGGCCTTGTTGGAGTAAGTGTGTCACTGAGGGTGTGGGCTATAAGACCCTTATCCTAGTTGCCTGGAAGTGAGTATTCTGCTAGCAGCCTTCAGGTGAAGATGTAGAACTCTCAGCTCCGCCTGCACCATGCCTACCTGGATGCTGTCCTGCTCCCACCTTGATGATAATGGACTGAACCTCTGAACCTGTAAGCCAGCCCTAATTAAATGTTGTCCTTTTAAGAGTTGCCTTGGTCATGGTATCACTTCACAGCAGTAAAACTCTAACTAAGACAGATACACTTTTTGAAAGTAGATTAAAAAGAAATTTATGGAACACTAAAAGTTATCATTATCAAAGGCTTTTTCAGCATCATATGAGATGATCATTCAAGGTTTTCAAAATTAGTTATTTACATTTCAGGAGTTGCTCCCCTCCCAGTCCCCTCTCCCACAATTCCTCATCCCATTTCCCCTCCCCCTTGCCTCAGACAAGGTGCTTCCCCCACCCCAGTCATCTCCCTTCCCTGGGTCCTCAAGTCTCTACAGGCTTACGCAAATCCTCTGCCACTTATGCCAGACCAGGCAGTCTTCTTATATACATGCAAGGGGCCTCAGATTAGCCCACATATGCTCCCTGGTTGGTGGCTCAGTCTCTGGGAACTCCCGGGGGTCCAGGTTAGTTGAGACTGCTGGTCTTTCTATGGGGTTACCATCCTCTTCAGTTCCTTCAATCCCTCCCTTAATTCCCCAACAGGCTATCCTGAGTTCAATCCAATGGTTAGGTATAAGTATCTGCATCTGTCACTGACAGTTCCTGGAAGGGCCTCTTAGAGGACAGCCATTCTCGGCTCCTGTCTGTAAGCACATCACAGCATCAGTAATAATCAGACCTTAGTGTTCTACCTCCCATGGGATGCATCCCAAGTTGGGCTTGTCACTAGACAACCTTTCCTTAAGTCTCTTCTCCATTTTTGTCTCTACAGATCTTTTAGACAGCAACAATTCTGTGTAAAAATTTTGACTGCATGTAGGTACCCCTGTCCCTCTGCTTGGGGCTCTACTTGAGATAGGGAAAGGGAACTTGAAGAGGTTTTTTTTCCTTTCAGTTTGTTTAAATGGTGGATTATGTTGCTGGATTTTCATATATTGAACTAGCTATACATCTCTGTGATGAAGCCTATTTGATTATGGTAGATGATGTTTTTGATGTATTCCTGGATTAAATTTACAGATATTTTATTAAATATTTTTGCATCAATTTTCATAAGAGAAATCACTGTGAAATTGTCTTTCTTTGCTGTGTCTTTGTGTAGTTTATATATTAGGGTGACTATGGCTTCATAGAATGAGTTTGGCAGTGTTGCTTCTCTTTTTATTTTGTGGAATGATTTGAGGAGTATTGGTATTGGCTCTTCTTTGAAAGTCTGGTAGAATTCTGCACTAAAACCATCTGGCCCTGGGCTTTTGTGGGGAGATTTTGATCACTGCTTTTTCCTTAGGGGTTATAGGGTTGTTTAAATAGTTTATCAGATATTGATTTAACTTCGTAAGTGATAACTGCCTAGAAAGTAATCAATTTTTATTAAGATTTTCCAATTTCTTGGAGTACAGACTTTTGAGGTAAGACTTAATGGTTCTTTAAATTTCCTCATTGTCATTAGGTCTCCCTTTTTATTTCTGATTTTGTTTATTTGCATGCTGTCTCTATGTCTTTCAGTTAGTTTGGCTAAGGATTTGCCAATCTTACTGATTTCCTACAAGAAACAGTTCTTGGTTTTATTGGTTCTTTGTATTATTTTCTTTGTTTCTAACATCGGTTTCAGCCATGATTTCAATTATTTCCTCCCTTCTACTTTTCTTTGTTGTGCTGGCTTATTTTTTTTCTAAAGCTTTCAGGAATACTTTTAAATTGTGGTTAACTTTCTTCCCTGACACAAAGGTCAATAAATAGAGAGTTGTTCACTTTCTGTAAGTGTGTAGGCTTTCTGATGTTTCTGTCGTTTCTGATGTCCAGCTTTAACCCATAGTGGTCTGATAAAATGTAAGGCATTATTTCAATTTTCTTGTATCTGCAAGGCTTTCTTTGTGTCTGATTATATGGTCAATTTTGAAGAAAGATCCATGAAGTGCTGGAAAGTGAGTGTTATTCTTTTGTGTTTGTGCAAAATATACTATAGATATCTGTTAGGTTCATTTGTTTCCTAATGTCTGTTAGTTTCATTATTTCTCTGTTTAGTTTTTGTCTGGATGACCTGTCAATTGGTGAGAGTGGGGGGTAGAACTCTCTCATGATTTATGAGTTATATACAATATGTAGTTTAAACTTTAGCAATTATTTATTTTTACAAATGTGGGTGTCCTTGTGTTTGGTGAATAAATGTTCAGAATTGAGATATCATTTTGAGACTTAGGCAACATGCATGGTCACAGAAGAGACCAGAATTATACATAAAAAAGTAAAACTTATTAAAGTATTCCAATATCCAACCAACTGTTAAAGTTGATCACTAATAATAATCACACAGAAAATTAGAAAAAGGTATTTCTTTTTTTTCTGGTATTTTTTTCTTGAATTGTTAAAGATTTTTAATGAGACCAATCTGCGTGCCAAGATATTTTACATGCTAATATGTAGGCATATAATTCTAACTTCAATTTTTGTTTTTGCTTTTGTTTCTGAAGTTATATTGAGGCCTAAATACACTTTCATTTAGAAAATAAAATGCTTCAAATAGATGTGATTTTCTTTGACACTGTGTCATGTACTTTTAGGGCATGCTAGGAAAAGCCAACTAAAGGTAAATCCAATTAAATTATAGAAATGAGAGCTGCTGCATCCTCACTCTTACAGATATATGTGAACAAAAGTAAGAATTGTATTTTTCTCTTGTTTGGATTCTATTGATCTCCAGTCCCATACATGGCAATTACCTGTGCCATGAGCAGAGATGTTGAAGTACATTTATATGGTGAAGTAAAAGTGGTTGAGATGTCATGTCTATTCTAGCTAGCTAGGTTGATATGAATTTAATTCCTTCACATCTCTTTATCATCTGTTCTCTCAATTTCTTATTAGACAAATTATTAAAATAACATATTTATATTTGGCAAGCAAAAGTAAAAGTTATGATAAAATCCTTCAGTAACATAAATTTTGTTGTGATTAAAATAAAACCAATTTATCTTTTATACCTCTCAGAAAGAGTCCAAGGTAGACAATCAATGACATATTTCATTAGAGTCAACATTTAGAAAATTATATATCACTACCTATTAGATTTTAATATATATGTGCATTATTTTTACTTGAGTATCTTCCTTTAGGAATTACTGTACAGAAATAATGATGACCAAATACAAAGTACATAGCACGGGTGTTTAATTTAGCTATAATTGTAAGGTCCTGAACATAGTCTAAATATCTGAAAATAGGTGAAAGATCGCAGAGTTAAAGTATTGAGAGTATACTTCAGCTATTAGTAGAAATGAGTGCCAAGAATACATCACTTTGAAAAGATACATTAAATATATAAGAGGGTATGTATTAAAAGATGCTGTCAGAGAAGCTGTTCTTTAATAGAATAGTCTTTCAATTTAGGATGATCTTATAGGAAAACCTTAGAGTATATACACTAAAATTTTAACATAAGATAACCCATGGTAGCATAACTTGGAAGAATGGTGAGTTAGTAATGTCTTTTTGTTTGCTTGTTTGTTTGTTTGTTTGTTTGTTTTTTCGAGACAGGCTTTCTCTGTATAGCCCTGGCTGTCCTTGAACTCACTCTGTAGACCAGACTGGCCTCGAACTCAGAATCTGCCTGCCTCTGCCTCTCAAGTGCTGGGATTAAAGGCTTGTGCCACCACGAGTTAGTAATGTCTTAATGCCTTTTTATTATTCAATATAAAGCAGCAATTACATGTTGTTTTTGTATTTTCAATATGATAAAAAACCATAAAGTTTGTAGTTGTTGCTTTGAACCATGATCTGATATACTCAGTCTGACCTCAAACTCATTGTGTAGCTAACAATGACATAAAATTCTGATCTTCTTGCCATGACCTCTAGAGTACTGAGATTAGAAATTTTCATATTATACTCCATTTTGTGATGCTGGGGACTGAATCCAGGGCTTCATTCTGGAGCAATCCTTTACTAACTTAACTACATCCTTGGTAATCAAAAAAAAATTTTTTTTAAGTGAATAATAAACGTAACTCTGAGTCTTCTTTTTTATTTGGTAAGGTTTTTATGGTAATTGTCTTTGTATGTTTAGAATATCTTTTTCCCCCTAATTTTTCTATGTATGGATTTGAACATTGGGTCCATTTAGGAAAGGACTATATAGAAAGACATGCTTCAAATTTTATTTTTATGCAACTTAAACAAATGTTTTCAATGAGAAGAAACTATGCAACTTGTCCAAAGTTTTGTATTGTTTCTTTTTTTAATTATTAATTTTTTATTAACCATTCTGTTTGCTTAAATCTCAAATAATATCCCCCTTCCCAGTTAACCCTCCACAACCCCCATACCATCTACACTCTATTCCCTCCCCTTTGCCTCTGTAAGGGTATTCCCCCACCCACACACCCACTCCTGGCCTACCATCCCAGCATCCCCTATGATAGAGCTTCAAATCTCCACAGGACCAAGAGCCTCCCTTTCCATTGATGTCAGACAAGGCCATGCTCTGATACATAATTACATAGAGTCATGGAACTCTCCCTGTACACTCCTTGGCTAGTGGTCTAGTCCTTGGGAGCACTGGATCATCCGGTGCTCTAACATTGGGCTGCAATTACCCTCCACTCCTCTAGACCTTCTGCCAGCCACACCTGGGGATCCTGAGCTCAGTCTGATGGTTGGCACCAAACATCCATATCTGCATTGGTCAGGTGCTGAGAGAAACTCCCAGGGAATAGCCACACCAGGTTCCTGTCAGCAATTGCCTCTTGGCAACTACATCAATGTCTAAATTTGATGTCTGCAGACAGGATGAATCCCAGGGTAGGATGGTCCCCAGATGGCCCTTCCTTCACTCTCTGCTCCATTTTTTTTTTTTTT